>VXAX01003158.1:192950-228514 GCA_013399835.1 Leptocoma aspasia
AGGGGTGCGGGGGGGGGGCGCGGCCCCCCCGCCGTAGGGGCGGTGTGACCTTGGCCGAGCCCTTCCGGGCCCGGCGGCGGGGCCGGGGCTGCGCAGGGAAGGAGAAGGGAAAGCCGGGCCCGGGGTCGCCTCACCCGCAGCAGCCCCGCGGCCGGCCGCCGCCCGCACAGCATCGCCCCCGCTGCCGCCGCCGCCATGTTGCCGCCGGCGCCCCCGTCACCTTCACCGCCGCCGCCGCCCCCGCCTATAGCCGGCGGCGCCCCGCCCCCTGCCCGCTGCCATTGGCCCCGGGGCCCCGGGCTGTGCCACACCCGCCCCTGCCATTGGCTGCCGCGGAAGGCGGGTGGCGGCGTCAGAGCGGCCGGGGGGTGCGGTGCCTGAGGGGCCGCCGCGGCCGCCTGCGCGGGAGCTCCGCAGCCCGGGAGTCCCGTCCGGCTGGACACCAGGCGGAATTCCTTCGCGGAAAGGGTGATCAGACATCGGAATGGATGGGCTGCCCAGGGAGGCGGTGGAGTCACCGTCCCTGGAGGTGTTTAAAGAAAGAGTGGGCGTGGCACTCAGTGCCACGGTCTGGTTGGCACGGCGGTGCTGGGTCACAGGTTGGACTCGATGATCCCGGGGGTCTTTTCCAAGCGAACGGATTCTGCGCTTCCGCAGCGCCAGGCGCGTTCCTCTCGCCGGCGGTGCTGCCGCTCGGGGGCCAGGCGGGGCAGGGGCTGCGGGGAGTGCGAAGGACGGCCCCGGGAGCGGGGCGGACAGCCTGGGATGCCGCGCCGAGAAGGAAAATCAGCGGGAGCGAACCATATGGAGACAGCGTGGAAGATCCCTGTGGGAAAAGAACCAGCTCCTCCTCGGCCCGGCCCTCGCCCGCCGCACGCTGCAGGTTGAGCTGACCCGAGGCGCCGACATTTAATCCCGTATCGGAAACATCCCACGCACGACAAGGTCTGGGGGGACGAGAGCGCCGAGTATTGCTGAGCCCGGGACGCTTTGTGTCTGGCGTGCCCTTGTGCTGTAGCTGCGTGCTGTTTTCGGAAGAGTCAGCAACTTTACTCCCCCTAAACCCCTTCCTGCCTGGCCATGGCATAAACCCCTAACATTGTTACCTCAGAATTCAAACCTGGCCGAGCACGGTCCCCGCAGCTGCCTTCACAGAACGACTGATGCCAGCTCAACCCCAGCTGAGTCTCAGGATGCCCATCCCAGTTCCACGGTCTTTTCTGCACTCTGCTTTCTCCCCTCACACTCTCTCGTCTCTGAACCTGGATTTGTAGACGAAGGCCAGCACTAAAACTCTACAGCTTTGTTCACCAGCCTGACAGTGCCTCTCTTCACCCTGTCTCTCCAATATGCACAGAGCCAGGCCAGGAAAAGCCTGGCTCTTTCCCGGTCTCGAGCTTTGTATCTCAAAGGAACAGGTTCAAAACACAAAGTGACCTTCTCTGAATTGTGCTGTAGCACACAGTCTAGGACAAGCAATTCTGTATTTGTTTCTGATCAGTCTCTTCTCCTCAACCACTTTTTTAATCCCTGAAGGAGTTAGCATACTGTTACAGTAACCTACAACTGAATGAAGCGTTCCGTAGAGTTGATGTCTACCAGTCACATAAACGAGCATTTACTTGCACCTTTCCTTTCTCTTGTACCACAAGCTATAAAAAATGCCAAGAACCAGGCTTTGGATATAGTGCCTACAAACCAAGAGTATTTCAACAACTTGTTAACATCCACTTGTTACCTTGACTTTTTTTTTTTATCTTCACATTGTAGAACTAACGTTTGTCAAAACTACTTCAATTGATTTTCTGTTCTAAATCTCATTCATTTCCCTGTGAGAGAGGATTATTTTGTCTTTGCTCTCAAAAGTAAAATACTTCTTGCTTTCCATATATATCTAAAGATTCTCCAGACATGCAGCAAGAGGCTGATTGGGACAGGCACTGGTGAGGGCAGCATTTGTACTCCTTTGCTTCCTTGACTCTCAGTAGCTGATGTTCTAAGGTGGTCTTGTCCAGACCTTTGATTTAGAGACAGAGTTTTCAAGTTCAAACCAGAGATGACATAGGAACTGACAAATACTATCTCAGGAAGAACTGAGGGTTTTACCCTGAAAATATATGTACCATATAGCAAAAACATCCAGGTTGGATATTTTTCAGAAATGAGAAATGCTGAAAACATGTAGGACAAAACCCAGAAAGCCCTTATTTAACTTTGCCTTTACTCCTGCAGTATAAAGCTCTTTTTCAGGTATATAACCTGCTAATGCACCAGGACTAGCATTCTTTAATTTTTTCAGCATCTCTTCTCACCAAGAATGACTATAATATACTAGTTTCAAAGTCACTCATTTTTGGTGTCCAGTCACAGACTACTAAAAAGTCTTCCTTAGCTCAGCAGGTGATATTTGCTTTGGTCATGCCCCTGACCCGCAGAGGGAAGCAGCAGCTGCCATTCGTGCCTCCAGCCGTTCTTTCTTACAGGTGTTTAAGGTTGCATGCAGGAGCTGAAGCACGGCATCCAACTGAATTTCCATAGTGGATCTCCATCACTAAAATAAATGAGGATCAAATGCCAGGCACCATACCTACCTAGAGATGTTGAGATATCCAGGGAGTGGATCAAGAGCACAAGTCCTGCGAGGAGCAGCTGAGGGAGCTGGGGTTGTTTAGCTTGGAGAAAAGGAGGCTCAGGGGGAACCTCATCACTCTACCTGAAAGGAGGTTGTAGCTAAGGGTGGTGGGGTTGGTCCCTTCTACCAAGTAACAAAAAAATGGCCTCAAGTTGTGCCAGGGAAGGTTTAGATTGGATATTAGGAAAACTTTTTTTCATGGAAAGGGTTGTCACGCAGTAAAACAGGGAAGTGAGTCACCATCCCTGGACTTAGTTAAAACGTGTGGATGTGGCACTCAGGGACATAGTTTAGTGGTGCACTTGGCAGTGCTGGGTTAACAGTTGGACTCAAGGGTCTTTTCCAGCCTAAACAATTCTATGATTATATGTTGACAGGTAAAGCAAAGAAGAAAATAAAGCTACATTCACACTTTATCAGAAGAATGAACCAGGTTTAGCCTTTTGTTATTTAGGTCAACGATTCTACCTAAACCGTGATCAATTTACAGGGATAGGAGTTGATTCAGCCAAGGAACTCCTGCAGTAACTGCCTTCTTGAGAACAACTTCTGAAAAACCATTGTGAAAGACTATATATTGCCCTAACAGAGGGAAAAAAGTTTGGAAATAATGGCAACCTGCCATCAAAACCCTGCCCACAAAAACTGCCAGTTGGCCAATTGCCATGCACAGTACTGAGCAGTCACTCAAAAATAGCTGTTTATTCCATACAAATAGTTCTAAACTCGGCATGTACCCAAAGGCACAAAACACTGATGTTAGCTGGTGCACTTGAAAGGGGTTGAAATGTAAAAAGAGATTCACATTAAAAGGCAAGGACACTCAGAGAAAAAAAGCCATTACATTAAAAGCACTCCTTCAGGCAAGTGACTCTTCCCACATCACAGTTTACTGCAGCATCAGCTACCCGAAGGTCCTGGTGCCAACACCAGTAACTTTCGGTGACACACGTTGTAAATAACTTCAGAGACAAATCAACCAAAATATTCAGCAATCCAAGTTCATCCAGTAAGTTGCACAGAGACATAACCTTTTTAAAAATGCCATAAACTAAGGCAACTCCCAGCCATGGGCAGGCTTTGATACACTGAAACTGAAAGACTATAGCTCATCTTTAAATAGAATTCGGAAGACTAAATAGCTCTACATATAACCTTAAGCACGTAAAAATTTTTAACAAGAAAAGAATTGCAAGTCTCCACTTTTGTTTTTTGAATTACTCTGATCGTAACAGCTGTTGGGACTTGAAGTCAGGCAAATTTCGTACAATGGCTTTTTTTAGGAGCAGCACCTGAATTCAACTTTAAAATTTTGTAGGGTGAGACACCAAAATACCTTGCTAAATGAGTAGTCTTTTAAATTACATTTTTATTTTGCAAGAAAATAAATTATACAACTTAAAAAATAAAATTCAAAAATTAAGCAGTACATCAAAATAGTTCAGCTGGACTGCCATACAGAAACTACCACCATTCAAAATTGTACAGCATTATTATCTTGGTAGTGGCACACATTCAAAATTGTAAATACCATATGGAGATAGTTATTACAACTCAGGAACTCGAGTTCGCTCAACACTCCAGACTACATATAGTGTATATGACAGGAAAGCTTTCATGTATTGTTTATTTCACAAATATGACCTTAAAGAATTACAAAGATAGCATCCCAGTCTTTAGATGAAAATAGAAAACAGTTTGAGATAGCAAATCTTTCTGTAAAACTATCAAATCTTTTTGCCAATTGTATTTTTAAAATTTGCACTTTACAGGACAATGGCATCCCAATGCAGATAAATGCAAGATGTGAACATTCAGAATAGTTATATTAATTTTAAAAAGATGAAAATGAGAAAGTCACATTGTCATTTGGAAATGTAACTGCATTACAGTCATAACAAAAGAAAGATAAATGAGTAAAAGTAGAAGCTAGGGACACCAACTGTGGAAAGAGGAAAATGGAAGACTTCAGAATTGAAACTGAGACTCTCATCAAGTTGTTGGGACAGAGAAAGATTTAACAGTATTTCTTAATTAAACCCATGAGGAGTGATTTCCCCCCCGCCCCTTCTACACCAGATTTCATTCCTTAGATATTCACCGTGGCAGTGTGTGGCAACATGTTTTTCAGATGCAGCACCTCCTTAAGCTAGGTCTTTGGACATATATATTCATAGCTAAAATTTGCAGCCTTAAAAGTGCATTGTTACCATATTGCAAGTGAAGAATAGTTTTCATTTAGATCTGAACTCTACCCTCCCCAAAAGAACAGCCTACCCCAGGTATCTCCCTGTGCCCCAGGTGATACTAGTTTTAAGTGCATATTGGTGAAGTGACCTGATGAAGGATGCTAAACGTGATTCTACATCTTTAACAAATTTGCTGGTGTCTGTCTCAGATTTCATAAAAAAACCCAACATCCATTTCTGGTATATATTTAAAGAAAAAATGATCATGTCATAGGCACATTACTAATTCTATTTCCATCCCAGGTTTTGAGAAATGTATAGGTAACAATTAGGTTGTATTGTATTTCTTAGTTGAGGGAATATGTAGCTCCTTAGCTTTTAGCAACCTTTTCCTTTCTGCATACATTCCAGCTTCCTAAACAGTTGTATCTGAGACACAGTCTCTTAAACTTCTCTCTCAAATTTAAAAAAATGGCTTCAAAATTAGCATTATCCCTTTGGCAGCTCTTTCCGTGTGACCATTTCAAACTTGTTCTTCTCTGGTTAAGGGTTGGAATTTTTCATGTTGAAGAATGTGCTCAGACTGTGATGTCTTCCCCAATTATCCCAAGCATTTTTTACGTTAAAGTTACAAAGACTGAAAGTCTTGCAGCACGAAGTTTTTTATTAGAATTTTGTTCTCTAATGTTCAAATAGTTTCATTGGTTAACTACACAGAGCACCACTTGCTTCTGATTCTGAATTGCAACACCACAGGGCCAACATAAAAGATGCAATATTTTTAAACAGCATCTACTTTTGAGTATCAATAAAAGCATGTAAGAAAAGCTGTAGGATTTCAATCAATTATAATTGGCCAGGCCTTGATTTCTCCATCTCTTGGTCATGAAACCCTCACTACCAAAAATTTCTTACTCAGATGTCCAAGTTTTCAGGCAGTCACACTGGCATTTACATTAGTAACAGAGCACACAGCCTGCTTAAGGGTGCAAACAGCCATTCTTGGAGAGTTTGCTTTTAAACCACTCCTACTGCATACTTTACTGTAACCATGTGAAAGTAAAACTTCTCCGCTTACTTACTGGAAGGCTTTCTTTTTTGACTAAAGTTAATTGTATCCTCTTCCCCATTTCATCATCAAAGAAGATGAGGCCTTTAGATGTTGTAGTTCAACTGGTTAATTAAAAAATAACTTCACACACTTGTAATTTATAGAAGAAATATTCATACAGAACTGAATAAAGCGCAACTTACCTTTGTCCTAAGACAGGCACTCTGCTCCTATGACTCATGGTATCACTCCAGTACACGGTGGGACATTTCAGAACAGCAGCGAGTAGGGCAGTGCCAAATGACTACTTCAGATGGTTGAGAATGGGAGAGGTAACATTAAGAAGTTGAGATTCCTGTTGTGCGTTTGGCACTCTACATACACTGAACAGGGTATTTTTCCTTAGCGTTTTATAATTTTCATTAGAAGTGTACTTCCTGCCCTACCAGTTACAAAATAAAAAGCAGAGGGTTTGTTTTTCGTATAAAGATGTTGACTAGTCCAATTGGATTAACCTTGTATGTATATAAAAGTTACCATTGAGGAAATAGTACAGGGATCTTCAAGTGTTACTCTCTTTCTGCAGGAGTTGTGCATAAATTACTCTTTAATGCATCCTGATATATGTAGTCATACTGAAATATTTGGAATATAAATATTAAATGTACAAGGAAATACACTTAATATTTCTGTTCCTATAGCAGACCCACCCATGAAAACTGCTTTTAGAGTGACGTATAGTTCAAGAAACTTTTACCTTGTCAAAAAGGATTGTAGCAAATCACCCATCCAAATTAAGGTAACAACATATCCACTTGTTTACAGGAAACAATTTAAAAACAATGATCTCTTCCTTAGGGAAAAATATCACCAATGACTTGGAATTACTTTTGTGTCACTTAATGTGTCAATTATTAAGATCCAGTTACTAGATTGAAGCACTGCTCTAGCCAACAGGTTTTAACTGTAACAAATACGTATCAGTTGTGATGCATGTGTTTGTGTCTCTCAAATGTTATTACATGAAAAGGATCAGAGATGGACAGTACATTACTCTGTTGATCCAAAACACAAAAGTGAAAGTGCTACTTCTAGTCCTAATTGCATTAAAAAAAAAAGAAACCAACCCAAAAACCAAAACCAAACAAAACAAAAAACAAACCCAAAACAAAACTAATAGCAGTTCCTCAGTGCATGAATATTTGAATATTTTTTCCTTGTGCAAGTACTGGTCATCTAAAAACCCAAACCTGTATTCCTCCTGGTGGGTGTAAATCAAATCTACTTTAAAATGTTCACAATGGGCTCTTCGTGAATGCAAGTTTCCCACAAAACAGCATGCTGTTAAAAGTGTGCAACATGAAGGGAATGCCATCATGCTAGCTGAATGAGATTGGCAAAATATAGTCCTCTGTAAGGTAAGGCAGGGATTTTAATATGTAACGAAAGTCAAAACAAGTCCTTCTGCAGCACAAACTGTGGCAGCTGTCTGTCCAAGCACCCTTCCGTTTATGTTCTCAGCATCCTGCAGAGTCCTCCAATTATGCCATGTATATAAAGGTGTTGATATCCGACTCATCTCTTCTGATATATTTGTGCTCTATAAGCCATTCAATTTGCTCTTTTATCATTTTCTTTTGTGGCAAAAACATGTTTTTCAATATTTCTACCAGTTCAGTCTGAAGCTGGGCATTAGTAATTTTCTTCCGCATCTTCATTATTTGGATGATAGCCTCCTGGTGGGGGACAAGAAGAAAAGAAAAATTATTTTTAAGTGCCTGGGTCAAGTGACAAAATGAACACAGCATTAACAGGAGGCTCCTGGTAAGGCAAGACAGCAAGAAAATCTGTGTTTTTCCTTAGAAATCAGAAATATGCTGCATTTTTTTAGAACTATAAAGAACTGCTTTTACAAAGAACCTGATAAAGGAAAAGAATGAGGCACTGGCAAGATGCAAGAGATATAAGACAATTCCAGTCAAAGGAGCAGTTAAATCCTATATCTAGAGTGTGAATTACTCATTAAACCAAATGTTCACTCACTCCCGGAAAAGAAGTTCCAGTTTCCTAGGTGACTTGTGATATACCTTGTGAACATCTCACTCATTTCCTAAGTACAACTAGGCATTAATCCTGCTGCTGCCAGCATGGTTACATCATATGTTACATCAGGTGGTACAACTCACAATGTGCATGGCCTGCAATCCAACCTGACTGATAGAACAGACCTGAAACTTGAAAGTAAAACAGGATTTTTGAGACTCCATTGCAGGTAATGATTCCCGATGCCAGAAAAAAATCAGGCTTTTCTAAAACTGTCAGCTCAAAAGATTTGACATGAGTAGCTGACTGAAGGACTATCAATCACAGAGCAGGAAGCTGCAGTTTGTACAGCTAAAATGCGCTTTTCAACTTCTCCTCTAAGGAGAAGTCATAGTCCTGTTATTACAGCATGATTCCACCTCCAAGATTATTCTCTTCATACAGACCAGAGATACCAGAATCAACAATGCTGTTTATCCATGGTGGTGGCCAGTGTCAACTTTACCAGTCTGCTGCTGTCACCCACCCTGCACTGTTATGCCTTCCACCACTTCCTTAATATCTGCTTTGTCCTCTTTGAAGATGATGACCTGGTACTTCAGAATAGGAGGCTGATAACTACAAGTGCACCAACACACATGCAAAATCAGGTATTCACAATGATCTAGAGTCATACAGCAGAAGTGACTTCCAATGGGATTCAAAGGCACCCATTTCATACATCAACAACCAACTGTGGGCAGCATGTAATGACACTACAACTAATTACAGTAATGAAAATGCAACAAAAGAAATAGGGGAATTTTGTATTCCTCCAGCAGGTTACTTGCCTGGGTTCGCAATATTCTTAGCTGGACTATTCCTTCATTCTCCTCTTCCCGCATTCTCTCTGTAGTAAGTTGCAATCGACCAATCAAATTTATCTTGCCCCTTTTCTGAACTTTAGCATTTTTTCTGAAAAAAGTTGTATTGCATGAAAGTGAGCAAAAAAAAAATACTAAACTCAAAACTTTCAATTACAGAATTCCTGTTAAACTTAAATTACAGCAGCAACAAGTACCATGACAGATCAGATACTTATATGTTATTAGCATTACAGCAGTGAGAGAGCTCTCTGACAGATTAAAACTCAATGCCAATGTCTCTGCACAAACCTAAATAATGCTAGCAAGCATTACAAGTAAATCCAGCAGCTGAAACACCAGAATTTTAGAAAAATATATTTCAATTTAATTATATAAATGTAGGGTTCTTTGGAGGAAGGTTTTACAACAAAGTTCAGGAAATATGGCTAGTTAATATTCCATCAAAGAACTGTCTGGGACAAAACCCTGCTACTGCAACCAAGAAAGCTGATGGCATTCTTCAGTGGTCACCCACAAACTTTCTCTACACTCTGTGTCTTCTGTCATGTCCTCTCATCATTTCCCAAAGCTCAGAATCCTGATGACAGGAATAAGCATTATGACCCTGGGCAACAAACTAAGCCCAGGAAAGCAGCTTCAGAGTCACTTATCTCTTTCTCCACAGATCCAGATGTCCCGCTCCTGCTGAGAATGAGGCACAGAATCTGAGGTTCCTAGTAAGGAGCCAGTTCTCATCATAGACATTGACAGTAGAGGCAAGCAGAAGCAAGTAAGCCACGCTGAACGTAGTATGTTCATTCACTTAGACATTCTCTCTCTGCATTATCTTGTGCTCAAAGGATTTCAAAGCACCAGTAGAAGAGCACTGCAATTCTCACAAAAATAAGGACACTCCTCTCTGGTGAGAGCCACACCAAAAATCTGGCTCTTGACAGCACACCACATTATTAAGCAGTTCCACTTCTTTTTTTTTTTTAACTTACCACTCTGTTTGTGAACTTCTGTGTGTATGTAATAATCAATACAGCACTACTACTCTGATTACAGGCTGTCTTCCATGAAATTTTATGGACTTACTGCTAACTGGAATATAGCAAAGCCTCCAATTTTGCACCTCATCCCTAAGTGTGCAAGAGATTTAATTCCACAGAATTATAAAAATATTTGTTTGAAGGAACTGCTGCAGGTCATCTAGTCCAACCACCTACTTGAAGCATGACTGTTGCCAAAATAAGTGACAGCAGGGCAGCAAAGCACGTGTCTAGGTTAATTTTAAAAACTTTCAAGAACAAAGGTTCAATTAAAGTGAATTCCTTTAGTTATAAAACAGTACATTGTTATTTTACTTTTCAAACATCATCTTACATTAAACTGAACTCCTGGTTCACCGAGAAGAGGGTTCCTTCTGTAAAGTCTTTGGGTGAATTGACTTGAGGTTCATATAATAAAACCTGACGTTTCAGCTTTGGAAATGCTACAAGAGACTACAGAGAAAAGGGGAGGGGAAGAAAGAATGAAAATAAAACACCAGACTTTCTAAATGGCAACAACTACTTTCTACAACCGTAATTCACTGCAGTGCTGACTGTAGTGAGGGAACCACATTGCCTTGTTTGGAACTAGTAAAATCAGAGAGGGGACGCAGTTTACCCAATCTCCTTCTGGGTTAGCATAAGCAAAATCATACCAAGTAGTAAAATACACAAACTCATGGCTACAGAAGTGGTGTTAAGTCTGACTTACTTGATTTCTCTCTTTATTCATGAGCTAAATAATTAGAAGTCTGCTAAAGCAAACACTGAAGTTATTTTTAAGCATCATGTATTTACCAGGTGTCATTAATTTCCTAGAATTAGACCAGACCCACTTGACAATACACGATCATAACTCTGTGCTTTGGACAGCATATGGTCAAAAAGTTCTTGCAGTTTCCAAAAGCTTGTGAAGTAACACTGGGTAAAGAAAACGTGTTAATGTAAAGGCTGTGTGTGCTCAGCAGCAGTGCAAGGAGCCAGCACCACAACTGATTAATTACCAAGAAAGGCGTTCACATTTCAGTTTCAAAGTGTTATCAGACAGTGCTTTAAAAATACTAATCCAGTATTTCAGAGTACAAAAATCAAGAAGCAATCTGTTTCAAGAGAAAGGGATATACCCATAAAGTCCTCCTAAGTTCTGCATCAGGGAGTTCAGTTGCCAGTTTAAGATTTTCAAAGCTGATCTTCTCTCTGGGTCTTTGGTTCCATGCAAACAGCACAGCCAGCTGAAATGTTGTTACCTCCAAGTCATACTGGCCAACCTCGTTCTTAAATGTTATCTGTGAAAAGGATGAAAATTTTACTTATAAGCCTGTCCACATCACAAGCTTTCTTACTGTTATAAATACACAGAGAGTGCAGCCATTAAGACTGATACAATGAAAACTACACACTTACAATTCCATTGGACATGAGGTGATGCCAGTGGAGTTTTCTACCACTGTGATTCTTTTTATAAAATTCTTCAACCTCTGGGATGAGATCTTCTAATTCCGTGGGCAGCGAGACAAACACTTTTTCAGAACTTCGGGACCAGGCACCAGCATTTAAAATTTTAATATTCACAGAGTCAGCTGTAAGATGATATTAGATTATATGAACCTCCATGTATAACAGATAGATAACCAAAATGTTTTGGGTTTTTTCCCTACTCTCAACACAATTATGAAGCATTGAATTTTTAGAAAGTTGCAGGGTGTCTACCTACTTAAACATTCTGCCAGCAGCACTGATTGAAACCTCTTTTTTTCACTTGCTGCTGCAGAGCTCCTTGAACTCTGGTGCAGCTTTACAGCTGATGCTTACAAGCACTACTCAAGGGTTTTCAGCATGGCAGGTCCAATACTTGATGCTCCTCAGCCTCTCTCATCAGTAAAACAATCTCAGAATGTGATTTAAGCTCTTCATAGCATGCATCCATCTCTCCTGCTGGCAGATAAAGAAGCAGCACAGCATGGAGCATGTGAAGAATGATGAGGGCATAAAATGAGGTAGTTCAGGCATTCACCTGGCTGATGCCAATTCAAGCCCCTGCTTGCAATTTGTCTACAAGAGAAGGGAATCTGTACCTAAATATTGCTCACAAGAAAAACCCAAAACAAATCACAGAGTGATACAGCTTTAGTATCAACTGCAAGGAGAAAGCAGAGTCTACAGACACTTCCAACTAGGGGCAACAATGCCATGGAGGCTGCGTAAAACCTGCAGTTGACATAATTTTTAACCTAAGATTTAACAGAACTATTTTTCACTAAGAGAAATAAAAAGTAGCAAATAATTTGAAAACAATACCTGGTAAAGCAAGTTTATTATTTTTGTGCATTTCTTTGAAGGCCTGGTTCAAGTCTTCAGAGACTTTGATATCCTGGAACATTCTAGCCAGCTTGTTTACATAGTCTGCTGGCATTCCCACTTCCTACATAAACAAACAGAACAATAAATATGACATACAAAACTATGAACAAAAAGCTTTATTTTTAAAATAATAAGCTCAAATAAATTAAGATCACACAGAAGTACACTGGTATCATCACTTTACAGTAATAGTGAATCTGCAATGCAATATAAAGGGCTTTTTGCATGGATCATAAGTAGTTATCCCTTAAGGGCATATGATGATTCTTTTAAAGAAATTCAAGGGATGAAGAACATATGCATGCATTAAAGAATCCGTGAGTTCTGAAATTTGAAGGAATGTTTCAGGCATGCAAATAATATTCTAATCTACCTAAAAATTCAAAATTAGAATGGATGTCAAATTATTTACATAATTAAACAAGTACACTGCATTTTGCTTATATGGAATAGATGAAATCTTTAGATAATTGTATGCGAAATATTTTACAATCTATCACTGTCACTACTAGAGAAGAGCCAAACAGTTTTACTTTCACGAAGTACTGTGATAGAAGGGTAAGTATTAAGATGCCCTGAGTGGTGTGCTGTTAAAGATAAAACTCACCTAAGCAAGAAAGATATTTAAGTTCAAGAGTGGAATAATAATTAATCATAAGCATGAGGCACAACCAAAGAAAGATGTGATGCTACTTACTCTGAGCCATTCCACCATATTCTCCTCAATTTCACTGTCAGCTGATATATCTAATATCAGACGTCTTGTTAAGTGAGCTTTGTGATATCGCATGAAAACATCTTTATTCTGTACATATTTAAGTACCAAAAGCTGTCAAAAATAGAGTTTAATGTATTTATTTGCATTGTCAACCAGACAAGTCTGAATGCTGATCTAATGGCACTGTAGACTATGACTAGAGAAAGGCTACATGACATTGCCTTAAGAGCAACTGTGTTAACACTACCATAGGCATCAGCAATGAATGTTTTGTAATATCACACCTTCAATTTCTTCATTTGTCAAACATCAAGAAATTATCTCAAATCAAAAAAGACATTGGTATGTAAAAATCTCTGGTATTATTTTCTAGACAAGTATTAGTTATTGTAATATGTTACAGTCTCATATAGGCATTAATTTAATGTACCAATTTTGTGAACCGACACAGGAGACATGAAACACTGAATGATTTACAATATTTAAACACACACACACACTTGATAACATAAAAAACTCTCTTCTCTACTATTACACCTCGCATAACTGCTTTTGAAGATCAAGGCCTCGACCCACATAAGGAAATAAACAAATTCATTCTTCAGAATAATTGTGAAATAGAAAGTAAAAACATACCACTTCTTTAAGCTTTGCTTCAATTTCTTCAGAGGTTAGTTTTTTGCTTAGTGGTGTTTTTCTTAGCAACATGTCACAGTAATTAGCAAGAAGCTCAGGGCATTTGGATTCAGGCTGTGTTTTCAATCCAACACTAGATAAAATAAGAACAGTATTTCTTCAAACCATACAGAACCCTGCTATTCTGGAGTAGTCACATTGTTAGCAAGACAGACCACTCTCTCCTGATCCCCTTGGCAAGGATCCTGGCGGTCAACTTATATCCTCGTTAAACTAATGAAAAATTAGGGATAACACCCTTTCTTCTTGAAAGAATAAATACTGACAATCAGTATTTCACTTTCAGAAAGCTTCTACAGCTTATTTTAATGAATTACAATTTTAGAACTGTAACAATGAAGTATACAGGTGAAACGACAAAATATTGCATGGAAGTAAGTATTCCAGGAAAGAATTAACAAATGCTACAGTGAAATGTTTCACTCATCTCCTCAGTATGCTGTAATGAGGTCTCAAGAACAGCCTCCTGCACCACACTTCACAGACTGCAAAATTCAACACATCTAACACACACTAACAAAATTTACTCATATTTCATCACAGCTATAAAGGATAGACTAACAGCTAGGAGATTAAATGCAGACTAAAGTTGAACAAGATGCTACAGTAGACAGACTGTGGTTCTTCAAAATTCATCAAGCACAGGTCATGTTCCGAACCTGCGTCTAGACTGGGGAATAAAACCAAACGGCAAAGACCAATTCCTCTTCCTAGAGTCAGATGGCACCAACTTGACTGCTACTCGAGGGCCCACAGCAAGCTCAGGAATCCATTTTTCTTGCTCGTTATTTCAGCATCTCATTGATTAGTATAGACAGAGCTAACACTATTCAGACAACTTGTCCTTTTTTTTAAACTCATGAAGCAGCTTGCAGGCTAATGTCTCCTGCCCCTCTAAAGACCATTTGAAGTACAAGCAGATCACAAGTCTTTTGGCTATTACAGAAGACGAAGCAAGATGAAATTTCAATTTGATCAAACCAGGCTGCATATCTAGATAACTTCAAAGTGCTTGGGAAGAAGAATGCTGAACAGAAGACCATCACAATTAATTTCTAAGAAATCACTAGGCCGGGTTCCCTTTAGGAGTGAAACAGTTTGAATGAGGTACATCCCACAATTGGGATGGTCCCAGAGGAAACTATTAGAAGATACCTAAGAAACTCCTCTACCTTACCTACATCTATGCAAAGTATAGAAAGCAGGAATCTAGTCTTTTGTGACAGCATTCCTCCAATAAATACAAGGAGAAAGACTAATCCCTATTCAGGCTTGCCATTATCCAAAACCAAACCCAGATTATGAACCAAGACGCTGGACAGATATTTATAACCATCCACCCCTAACTAGAAGCAATTGGAAAGCGAAACTGGCAGCCCAGCTACAAAAGCTTTGTTTCCATAGTAAATCAGATGACAAACTATATATAAGCAATCCCAAGCACCTAAATATATACAAATTCCTACTCAAGTGGCACATCACATGGTAAATGTTAACAATCAATTAACTGACTGCTACCTTCTCTTGGCTGAGTTAGCAGAGCAGGCACTGTAAGCATGGTCCTCCTTCTTGAGTCACGCAGGTCTGCCTAATCTACTGGAAGTTGCTTAAACTAACCTGGTTAATCCTGCACTGAAACAAAAATGCAACAGCTGGACAGGTCACTCACAACTGGCACAAGAGGAGGTGGAAAACAGCTTGTGGATGGTTACACCTTAATCAGCCACAGTTATTCCCATGAAGATTACTGACTCATTTTTCCCCAGGACCTTTGCTGAAGTTGCAGCAGAGCTATACAGCTGAGGTTTTTGGAATTAATAATCCAGGAAACCATTATGAACTTCAGCTAACAAACTGACTCATAGTATAAAGGAACAGATCCCCAAATACTACAAATAAATTTAAGTTGAACCAGGCTGCTATTCACTGATCTGCTTCTACACGAAGAGAGTCTTACCAGAGGTCAATAAGCAATCTGAAATTCCATAATGCAAATAACACAAAGCCCTTTTAAACACAGCATTACTTTTTGAAGAGACATTTTAAAAACCTTGATTCACATGAAGTTTACATGGCTTACCCCTTTTGCTTCAATGGCAATTCAAGTTTAAATATTGTAGCATCATTCACAACTGCTTTGTACGCCTGAAAAACAATTAGATTATTGGTCCTTCACTCCATTTCTCTCTGAGATGAATTGCAAAGACTTTATCTCTTTTTACACTACTGTAACATGGAATTAATTCAAATTTTTTTATTAGCCCAAAGCTTGCAGATTCTATTTTCAGTTTGAAAGTTCAAATTCTATGATTCAATTTCCCAATAAACTGATGTTTTCCTCTTTTTCACTAACATACTAGTTTCCTTTAAATAACAATTTAGCAAGGGATTACATGGAGCAGGTCGCATGTCTGAAGTCATGAGACTAATACAAAGTAAATTCCAAACACAAATTTTTGCTGAATCGGACATTATGGTTCTCAAAGGTCATCTTCTAATGTGCTCTACAACATTACAAAGCTGAATATATGCAACTTTATGCAGCACTATAACAGAAATTAAGACCTCCTCAGCTGATAGTAAGTTTCATCAATATTTTAGTCTGCACATTTAAAAGAGTAATAGCAGCTTCTAAGTTTAACAGTGAATGGGCACATGGGTTTTGGAGACATCATAATACAAATTGCAACAATTCTTATAGTGAACAAAAGACCAGCGGAAACACACACCTTATCTCTGGCAGTGAGAAATCTTGGATCATCTTGAAAAGCTTCTTTAACCAACTTGCTAAACCGATTAAATAGCGTGAGCAATTGCTCTACGTACTTCTCAGAATCCTGAAGAGGCGAAAATCAAATAAAAAACCAAGGTTCCACAGAATTCAATGTGAGCATACACGTAATTCCCTAATCTGTAAAAATGCTGTACCCTAAAAAGCCTGTGAATTTACATTTTATCTTTAGTCTCTGGATTGAAGAGCTCTACAGCATGTAGGCTTAAACACAGACTTTCAGGATAGTATTTCCAATATACAAAAAAAAAATTAAAAACCCTGTAAGTTTCAAACATTTCAAATGCTTTATTTTAAAGGACGTTTTCAAGGATCAATAAAAGACAAATGACACATCCTAACTGCTGCAAACACTTAGGGCTCCTAGACCCAGAGGAAAAAAGATGATAAAAAGCTGAAAAAGTACAACGTGGGAAAAATGCTTATAATTTCCACATTGAACAACTACTCTTAGATTGAAAGCAAATTTC
Organism: Leptocoma aspasia; assembly: GCA_013399835.1. Lineage (NCBI taxonomy): Eukaryota > Metazoa > Chordata > Aves > Passeriformes > Nectariniidae > Leptocoma > Leptocoma aspasia. The sequence continues at coordinate 209,799 of VXAX01003158.1, forward strand.
AAATTTCATCAGGAAGTTACAATTCTGGGAAAATTGATTAGGCTTCTTTAATTAAGATTCTATCATAATTGTATTGTATAAACATCCCATGCACTTAATTACCTTTACTGCAAATTAGATTAACTTTTTAAACTCACAACTGAAAACAAAGAATAAAAAGTTATCCTAAAGACATTTAAAACTTTCAGTGGATCAAAATTTGATCTCTAAACACAAAATCTTAAACATTATTTCCATGCACATATTCATCCAAAACATAGAGAATATTTAACTTCTGCAAAGTTGTTTTCCTTTTGTTATTTTACTAAAACCCAATACACTTACAGTAGTAATAGTTTCAGCAGCTGCTACCATGTCTGCAAGTCCAGCACTAACAATATGTTCTTCCAAATCCTTTAGCATAGGCTCTATGCCATTCGGAACTTTATCCATCAGTGAAAACATTAAATGCAACTCTGAAAGATACAAATACTGATGAAGCCACCAGTCAAAGACATCTATAAAACCCAAATATACTGCATTTCTCCTAGGCATGTCTCAAGTGGAACATTAAATACATGAAGAACGGATAATCCAATTCATCTCTTAAAAAGAAAGATGTCTTGAGTAGTGTTCTAATTCTGGTCCCATAAGAAGATTCTTTTGAAGGCAAAAAATGGTATATTTATTGCAATGTAATACTTGCTTATGCATACAGTATCTTATATAGTATGCTAATGCATATAGTATCACAAGCTTGAATAAGACCCCCCTAAAACCAACGCCAATTTGGATTAAGTCCAGGTTCTAACTGGCAAGAATGTCTCTCAGTTGGAAGGCTACAGGAGTTTATGCAGGAAACTGTATGGATTCAAGACATTTTATATTTTAAATAAAAGCCAAACACACCTGTCTTTGTGTATGTTTCAACACCATTTACAATGCTTTGTTTTATAAACACTCACAAAGTTCTGAAGTAACCAAAACTGACTAATGCAAACAGTTAACTCTTCTTCCCAAAGAGTTTTTCAGAAAGTTACCAGTACAAAAACTTCAAAAATTAATGTGCTTTATTTGCCTACTTTTTGTGAAGCTATTTCAATACTGCTTCAAAAAAAGAAAAGATACTGAAACATCAATAATCATCTTGACAAAGCTGTCCACAAAGAACACTGGGATTAAGGTCACCAGATTGTTGTAAAGAGACCACAGAGATTTGAACTCAGCATGGCAAAGGACTTTGCTTCATGAAGTAGAACAAATGGACTCATTCTTTTTTGACAGAAAAGAAAATTTATAGATTTACTTAGTTCCTCAATGTTATGTCTGCTGTGAAAGAGTAAAAGTCAGAGGCCCTGCCTTTGCTTTCTCCTCTGCATTAATTTTGTCAGCAAGAAACATCAAGATCCCATCATCACTGAGGATGAAATATGCTACCATCACCTGTACTGCAACAGCTGCTGCAGAAGCAAATAGAAAAGCACAGAGAAGAAAAAATCCTTTTAGAACATAACAAAGCAAATTAGAGAATGGAAACTACAAACAACATTGAATAAGAACTTGCAATGGTACTACAGACAACTCATAACGGGCTGAGTGACAGCATTTCAGGAACCAGAAAAAAAATGGAATTGGAGGCATTCTCAGTGCATTTTAGATCTGCTGTAACAAATGGCAGCACTGTTTTACACACAAAAAGTCCAAAAAACTCAACTTTTACAGGATCTTTTAATCTAGGCTTTTAAAAAGAGTAAGAGGGAGGAAAAGAGGGCAGAAAAACAATAAGATATGTTAAAGGCCTCTACATCTGTTTCTGTACAGTAGTGATGCCATAAATACTTAAAAAAAATCAGTGGTTTCTCTTAAGAATCAGTAGCATAGGAAGACTCCAGGTGCATCCCTAAGACTGCAGGATCCAAAAACCCATAAATTCTTCAAAGACAGATTTCAAAGTAACAAAACCAAAAGGAGTATTTTACTGGAATTTCTCTCAGAATACATTATGACACTGAAGAGTAAAGAAATCCATGCTGTAGTTGTTGGGGCACTTAAAGTCTGCTTTCATTCTGTATTCATGAAAGCCAAGCATACTTCTTATTTCTGTTGCACTTCAAGAATAAAATTTAGGCCTTTCTTCCCCAATACTAAAAGCAAACAAAAACACAGAAAGTCAATTTTGAAGTGTTTGCAAGCTATGTCATTTTTGATAGATTTTAGTTGGAAAGCATTATTCCTTCCTGTCTTTGCACAGCACGTAAATTTTACTTAATATAATAAGAGTATGTGCCCAGCTCATAGCCAAAACCCCCCACTGAAACAGCCCTTTTTTGTCAGTGCTGTTTAATAAAGAAAACATCACTGAATTCTTTGGGGCAGATAATACCAGAAAGTCAGGTGCATAAGCAAAGCTCAGCAGAGGACATGATCAGATGTATACATTACTATGCACAGCTCCAGTCTTTAATTATGTTCCAGTCATCTGCACCTGCACCCTTCATGGAAGGATTTGAAACCGCTCTTACAGTCTAAAGGGAAGTGCTCTGCAACCAAGCACAAACCAGGACAGGCACAGCCACAAGAGAGGGCTGTCTGAATATTTCAACAGGTTTCTAAAGACAGGTCCTTTGGCAGATGAACCCTTCTGAAGCTCTGCATTTACATAAGCCTCCTGCATTCTCCCAAAGGCTGTAACATATACTCCTAAGAAGTTTCACTGCTTTCTACATTTAGCTCTGGACTATTGCCAGAAATCACGCTGCTAGACGAACAGATCAGTGTGACATAGTTCTGAGGTCAAATATTTTCTTAAATGCTAGCTTTAGAAGTATTTTCTATAATATTCTAAGTCATAAAACAGTTTTATCATTTCCATAGAAATGAAAACCTCCAAAGACATCAGTAAATATCCCCTGGCTGCAGGATACCAAGGCTTCAAAGAAAAATTAACCTGTGATTTCAGTTTGTTGGTTTTTTTTTCATTTTTCCTACATGAATTGTAACATTTTAATGACATATTTAGTTTGTTTTATCATACTAACTTCTCAACTTCTGGCAGCAGAGTTAAAAAAAACTTCTGAAAACTTTCAAAAGGCATGCAGAGTTAACTTTCAATACCCACACTGATATACTGGCTATAAAACCCCATGAACAGCTTGCAGAGATTTTGTTCATTTGACCTACAGGTCCTGCATCAATAATCAGAATAAGAAAAATTTTCCCTGCCTTTCAGAAAAAAAAATCCTTTATAAAGAGATGTTTCACTTTTTTCCCAGATGTAAAGAGATAGTGAAGTGAAACGAAGAGGAAATGTTTGGATCTGGAGTACTCCAAGAGAAAGTAAAGACATATGGAACATTTACCAGAGTTGGTCAATATGATGCAAGTAAGCATAGGAAAAAATAAAAAAACAGAGCACAAAATATTTTCTTTCAAGCAAGATTAGAGCTATCCACTCATTCAAATTAGAGTATTGTGTATATAGATTTCAAAAGTGATAGAAAAAATATGAATCAATGATGGCAATTTTTTGTGGGATTGTTCACGTGCAATAATATTTTTATATGAAACACTACCACTATCTATTAAAAACAGTAATTTGATATATCTAAACACAAATCTATTTTTATGCAGTTCATGCAGGGTTCACCCTGCACTGCTCTTGAAGCTCCACTTACTTTCTGTTTCATTTCGTTTGATCATGCCTTGGCATTCAGCTAAAATAGTCTCTTTAAAAGATGTCACCAGGGCATTGACGCAGCACTCCATGAGCTGAAATATATTAAACACAGGATTAGCTCAAGCAGCCATCTGAACGCCCAAGTCTGATGTGTCTCCAGTTTGCCATGACACAAAATCTAACCTGTTCTCAACAATTAGCTCTATAAAATAATTAACTCATTCACTGATTCATAAAAGTATGTGCAGCTTGAATAGAATCTATGCAGGAGCCACATTTCTTCAAAATGTTTAGGTTAGTAAATGTGGCAAAGTCTCCTCCAAACCATTAATGAGCTTAGTATTTCTGTCGACTCTTTTCTCTCAAGGGAGCCACCACTTTTGGAACAGTAACCACCCTACTTCATTTCCAAGTACACATCCAAGAGCTAAGAATAGTTCCCATTCCAGCATACCCTATTTGGACCAGGCTGGATGGCTTGAACAAGGCATTAGATCTAGAACAGAAACTGCCTGTACACGTCAGGACCGTCTCTCCTTTGTCAGACTCTTTATATAGGCTACAATTTATACCTGTGCAAAATGAATTACTCACAGCTTAACAAAAGGTGTAAAACACATTTTGATCCACTTCAAAAAAATGATCAGATTTAAAAGGTATTTATTTAAAATAACCTGTTTCCTGAACTAATTTCAACAGAGGCAATTATGACATATTCATTGCAATAGAATCTTTCTCTAGAATCTGAACTGTGTAAAAAAATTGCTGAAGAGGGAAGAAGGGGAAGGGAAAAAAGAAAACCCATCTTTTATATTAAATGGCCGTATTTCAGCCTAAGAGGAAATATATTACAGCTTTAATGAAATTTCTATTGCTCCTTTTGATTGCAATGAACACTCTTTCAGGTGTTCTAAATGAGCACTGAGAAGTCCTTCACCAAACAGATTTGACAGTTTATTTTCAAACACGATTCTCATTCACTGTTAACCATAGGAAAAAAATGCACCATACCTAACTCAAAATGAAAGAACAAAAACCAATCTGAATAAAAACCTGCCCTTCAGTTTTAACTTTTGATTTACATGTGCCACTTAAACACTTGCAGAAATTGCAGATTACCAGATTGGAAAGTAATACATGTCTTTGCAACAAATAATTTATGATTAAAAAACATAAAATAAACAGTTCCAATTTAGAGCTATCACATAATACTGTAACACAAAACTAGAAACTACAATATAACACTATATAACTATGAAATACATAATTTTTCTATGCATTATACTCACTGCTTCTACAGAGTTACATTCACGTCTTGTTTCTAAATATCGTAGTGCTCTTTTCTCTTCTTCTTTTAGTTTAGCATCTGCCTGTGCAAAAGTAGAACAGCAATCATTTTAAGTACTAACACGTTCAGTACAAAGTTACAACAGAATTTTTACTTACATATTTCATATAATTCTGTACACCGTTTTGTTGTAAATAAGAAGGAGCCTGTGTTCTATAAAATCTCTCTGTTGAATCCAAATATGCCTTTTCAAAGTTATCCCGATATATCTGAAGTTTATCTTCAGGATTAGAACAAAGGTTAACTGCAAAGAGAAAGTCCAAACTTACTCTCAAGTCTTAGAAATTTATGTGGCTAATAACAAGCAAATTTCAATGAGAGAGTGATACTTGTATTAAAAGGTTGCATTGCACAATTTGAAATATCTGATAAACGGACTGCGATCACAAAGGTAACCAAATTTGGCCAATCTTTGCTCCCAGAAACATTCAGATCAACTATGGCAAACTGGAAAAAAGTTTCATACTTAGCTCCAGCACTTCAGACATTCAAACTTGGTAACCATAAATACACATACAACTGCAAAATTGTAAGGAAGGAATAAAAAAGCTCAAAATAGTGCCTAATAAAGTGAAAAGTCCTCCACCCGACTGAGCAAAAAGTTTCTCTTAGACACTGTTCCTGGAATCACAATGTCTCCATTTTAGACTTTTTCCCCTGTTTTACAAGAATGGAGACAGTAAGCTTACTGCAGTGCTTTGCGCTATTTGGAAGAGAGTTCCCACTTTCCTCTCAACTGTTACAGAGAAATGAATAGTCATTAAATGGAATATGCTCTAAAAAAAGTTAGAATTGACTTATATAAAAAGCCATCTTAAAGAGTATTAGCCACAAGCTTAGGTCAACAGGCTGGAAAGCTTTCAAAAGTAGCAAGCAATGGTGAAATATCACAAAAGTTTCAGATCTACAGATCTGTTCTGCAACAAAGAAGAAGACCGAGACTCTTAAATGTAGCCTGTTTAGCATTTCTTCTTCAAACTGTCTAAAGAATCAAACAGTATGTAAAGGAGTACAGACTAAGTTATATGTGCAAGCCCAAAAGGTCAAAAAGTACTCTTTGAAAACATTGATTTTGCAGTACCTGACACACAGGTAAATCACTTAGAAGCTAAAGATTATAAACAAAATTCAATTGGTATCATGTATCAACAAGCACAACAAAAAAAATCAATACAAAATGCTGAGATAATTCCAACCCTACTACCACAACTGCCAACTTTGTATGAAGAAAATTCATTTAATAAAGTGAGGAAGCAAAAGATCAGTGTGTGCAAGACGTACCATATGATTCTCGAACTCCAATAACAAGCTGGGAGTCGAAAGCTTCTCCTAGTCTTTCAGCATGAACTAGCTTCATTGCACTATCCTGAAGTCTATTTTTTATATTTGAAAATATAGATTCATTCCATGTATCTAGCATGAGCTGCATATCAGGAAGAAAAAAAAAATCCTGTCAGAAAGGTACACACAGACCTAAGTTTGTGCAAAAAAATACAAGAAATCGAGCAATTTATAACGCAATTTTCAGGTCATACACAGCAGTTCAGCTACATCAGAACTTGATCTTCCTCTGAACCTGTTATAGAAGTCATATTCAGCTCACATTCTAAATTTACTTTATGTAACTGGACAGCTAAGGGAATCAGTCTTGAATTCATGTATTCATTCCATAATTCTCTATTATTTCTACAGTTCTTCATAATCAGTCAAGTAACCTTTCCAGCAATAAAATGTGTCAGGAGTTGCTATATCAGGGGGTACTTTCGAGGCAAACACACAAATATAATTTATCATTTGGCAGGCGTAGTCTTAGACAAAACTGAAAACTCAACTAATACCACAGTTACATAAAGAAAAATACTGATGGTTTTATATTGCATTTATCCAACAAGAAAGTTCAGTATGCAAGTAGTTTATAATGCATCTGTAGTTTATAAAAAACTCCACATCTCATCTAAGCACTGCAAAGTTTTAAGATTAGTTATGGAGGCTCTTATCAAAATCCTCATCACTCAATGTGCCCCTTTATACTCTATTATGTGATTTATTATTTTTGGTGATTGCTACTAATGCTGCTGCATCACATTACAGGATTGGTGCAATTTCATCTCGAGCTACAGAATGCCCTCAGTGCTGTTACTGAGGCCAGCTGTGCAACAAAGCTCTCTGGCAGTCCAGCTCACTGACCTTTCGAACAATGCTGTCTTCCACGTTGGACTTCTTGTTGCTGCCCTGCTTGCCCATCAGAGTGATCTCTAACTGACAGAAGGGCTTGGGCAAAATGTCGCACTGGGTGAAGAACTTGCGCCACTCCACGATGTAGGCTTTGAGTAGAGCTGTATCATCCTGGTGACTCAGCACTCTCTGCAGGTGGGGCGAGCAGAGGGGGGAATTTACAACTCAATTCATGCACAAATTATGGGCTCTGTTTATGCTGAAAATAACTCCCCATATAAAACTCAAATATACAGATATATGTGACTAAGAAAAATCTACATATTGAAGTGCCATTTGGTTTCTTGAAGTAGTTATTAACCCATGTCATATCGGTCATTTCTAAAGGGCAAAGAAAGACAGCAGCAAAAAAGTACTCAGTAAGTTCAAATTTTCTAAATTAACCTTTTTTCTCTCCTTTTAATTCATGTGCAAGTAAAAAATTAAAATCTTTGGTCTACAGGCATGTGCTGGTACAACCATATAAAAAAAATTTAAATTAACATAAACCTGTAAGGACTGTGTTATATTCTATACAGTGACAAGTTTTGATTCAATGGCATCTACTAACCTTTCATTAGACCCAGACAAATAATTAACATGCATATTTGATTAAAGCCTGAAAACTTAGCTACTTTGTACACTGGCTATCATAATGCCAAAAAAAACCTGTCTAGCAAATAACAGCCAACACAAACCACATCAAAAGGCCTCAGCTAAGCATAGCATTTATGCATGTAAGCAGGTAAGCTGTGGAACTTAAAAAACAACATTTATATGCCTGGTTATACAAAGGCCTCTATAAAAAACTATCTTCCTTGAAGCAAAGCCTTAGTGGTTTAAATCACTTCAATAAAAGGATAAAATAGAAGTGTACAGAATATTTCTAAACCTTTGTCACAGGATGCTTTAGAATCTTTCTTTTTTAATTTTAATTTCTTTTTTAAACAACTCCCTCTTTTAAATCCCTCATAGCAGAAGATGTTTTCTGTAGTATGTGTTACAAACACAAGAACTTCCTTTGATTCTATTGACGGTGTCACTCATTTGGAGAGAAGCACATAAAACTGGACAGCTGAGCTTGCTGAGTCGATAGCACAGACATTTGTAGTACACTGTACACATGGCTTATTTTAAAGCCATCCATGAACATGTCAAAATCACTGAAGCTATATTAACAATTTTTTTTTCAGACAGTAATTTCTTAGGGAAAATTCTGCCTTTAGAAGTTTTCAAGTGGAAGAAAATTCCATAAGTACTGTAGGATAAACAAAAATAATGCTGTCTTCTGTTTTTTTTTAATGTAACACAAAAATCACTGCCCATCCCAGCTTCAAGCACTGTGAGAAAACAATGAGCCAAGCAAATGCTCAAGGCTCTTCTTTTTGTCAATAGAAGTTTGCAGGGTAATTATGATCTTCAGAACATCACAAAATTTCAAACAAAAAAGGAATGCATTTAGATCCAACAAAAGTCAGACTTATTTGGCTATTTTTCTAACAATGTGAATAGAAGTTATGAAACATTAAGAACTTACTGCTTGCGCCTGTTTAATAAAATCAAGGATGTCTTCCTTCAGGGCTTGATGGATTTTTGCTGGACCTTTATCATCCCACAGGCAAACTGCATGTACATCTCTAGAAAACAATATATCCAACTTTTAATAACAGCTACTCAAAATTTAATGCTTTAATGTATGAGGCCTTAACAGCCATAATTTCAGCATGTCTAAGAAATTAATACACTTTTTATCTGCCATTGTTGAACAACACACAACTAGATCCCAGTGACAGGTGGGAGAAAGCATGTTTGGGGAAGAGACTGAAGCTTTAAGAAAAGTCCTGGAAGCAAGTAACTGCAGCCTATCTAGGAGAAGGCTATGGTCAAGAAGATGCATAAGGCAATTCTGTTTTCAGTACCTAGCCAATAATCCTTACTGAATTAAGGACAATTTTTAAAGCTTTTCTTCGACAAAGACAGACCTCACTTGCCAGTAGCAGCATTACTACTCAGCCCATGCTCTTCTAAAATGCTACCATTAACATGCAGCCTTCCCTGACAATTTCACAACCCAAGCACTACAACATCCTACAAAGGCAATAGACCATCCTCGTGAGAAATCTGAACCCTGAGGGATCAGGTAATTTAAAAGACGATTCTATTAGTTTAATAAGATCATTAAAAACATTTCATGGCAGTGGTAGCATTTTCAAGTGAAACACTACTGGAGAAAAGTTACTAAACAGCACTGCAAAGCAAAATTCTTAGTTTTATTTGACATTCAAATGGAATTTTCCCTACCTGACAGCCCAGCAAGTGTATCTTAACTCCTATTCTTTCCACACTGAAGACTAAATAAAGCAAGTTACACTCCTAACCATACATCATATATAACATGGCTTAGCAAGCCTTTTTTTGACTCATTACCATCCTCTGGTTCCTCTTCCACCTTTCAGTAACAAGGCCACATCTCTGCAGAAAAGCACCCCTATAGTCTAAAGCTATTACTTTGTTCCTATTAAATCAATACACTTATTTCAATACAAAAGCAGCTGTTTTAGTTTAACTGAAAAGACAAAACTCACAAGTTGCTTTGACACAGATTGAAGGTGCTGGCCCAAGGTTTACAGAGGTCTAACCTAACTGGTGAGACTTACACAACATTCACAGGCAGAAAAGATGTTACTGTATTTAGAATGTCATTGTTTCCTGACAGCAGTGAAAAAAAGCAGTACTGGATAATTATACTCAAAGGGCATGGAGAAGACACCTACAGATTTTGCATTTTTATTAAGAAGCTTAACAAAGAACACTGCCCAAAAATATAAATCTAGGGAAGTGGGATCCTTTCCCTCAATAGCTATAATTTAGCCATGAAGTTACTTAAGTTCTATTCAATAACTCAGCTACAAGGAAAAACAATAAAGTTTCCATTCCAATGCAGAATTATTGAACTAGTTATTAAAAATTAAAGCAATGACTCAGAACTGAATTTTTACCTTAACTATAACATGTCTGTGGCAACTACTAGAGCAGAGACATCATAAGATATTAAAACCCATCACGTTAGATTACCTTTCCTCTTGGCTGGCAGAAAAGTGCGACAGGTGCATTGAACTGGGTGTAAAAAGAATCACTACATTGTCCTCATCAAAAAGAGCAATAAAGTCAGAGTGCAACAAGACTGCATTTGAAAAAAAACTACTGCTCTGACAAATTTTAAAAAGCAAAAGAAGAGTCTGCAGATTTAAATTACGACTATATTTGGGGGCAAATAACTCAGTTGAGACAAAGGTTATTTTAGATATACAGACATTTCTTTTGTAACTCACTTCCATATCACATTTTCAAAAATCACACAATGTATGCCACAAAAAAATAATCACCTAAACTTCTGGAGAAGTAACTTCTTGCTTTTTGGAAGGAAGAAAATGGTAGGGTCTATAGAAAGCACATTGATACCAACATTGTCTGAAAACTCCCTTTATTTCATACTTAGGGCAAAAAAGTATTCAAATTATACCAGTTAAACTGCACCACCCTGTTACTTCAGTTATTTTAGAAGAAAGCCATTCAAATCAGAATAATGTAACATTCAGCAAACTGCCTTTAAATGAATTTACTGACACAGCAGTAAACATTTTCTCTCTAATTCTAACAAAAATTTTGTGGGCAGGTACAAAACTTGTTTACTATGGTCAGCTGAAGTCAAAAGCTCTGCTGTTCTTTCTCCATCCTATTTGCAAAGACCTGAATCTCAGCAAAGCTCTACTACTGCACGCTTACAGTGATGTTGGCACACTTACCCCTTAGTAAAACTTAAACTAGTATTTTTGTTCTGTGTTTCCACACAATCTGTGTCATGTAACTTCTGTCTGTATCAGTAGTTCAGTAACTGCATTCCTATCATGCAGAAGGATGTAAGATACAAAACAATTACTTACGAAAACAGATCAAACCATTGCTGTTTCGTGACAGACTCCTGACGAAGAAGTTTCAGAACGATCGGGCGCATGAAATCCCATTTATCTTCAAACTGAAGTGAACCTTTATTCTGAAAGAAACAACAAAAAAGTATTGTTAATAAACCAGTATCTTACTTTAAGTTGTCTTTAAGGATTGCAGTTTCCACAGTTAACATAAAAATATTTTCTCAGGTGTCCCTCATAAGCTAGCATTTAAGCTAAGCCACCACAGCTGAACAACACTTTTCACAATAAGTATTACTTTAAGAAGTGACAGAGCTATTATTTGGTTCAAAGAAACTGCCAATTTCTTAATTTAATCACTGCATTAGCTACAATGCAAAGTTCTGGCAAGCATTCTTCAGCTGTTAGTGGAGTCCTACATGGACAACATAGAGGGTACATGGAGCAGCTTCACTGTTCCAACCAAGATACCTGCAACAGAAGTCAGGAGCCAGTTGCAAACCTGTCTTCAACAAATTACCCTGATCAAAATGGCAGCCAGGAGTCAGGAATGGTATTGTGGATGCTACCATGTACCTTTTTTTCTCTCACTGTGCATTTGGCATCAGCAGCAAAAAGGGAGGAAGGAAGCAGAGTAATGTAGGAGCTGCTGTATCGCAGACTCCCTTCCTGTGGGTTAACTGGCCACAAGGCCAAGACTACCACTGGTGCAGACAAAAATTATCTACACCATGCTGAAAAATCTAATCCAAGGTGGATGTTTCAAACTTACAATATAAATTAAGAGGTAAGCTAAAGAAATGAAGTGCTCCCATATAATTTTGATTATTCTGAAAAATCTCACCTCAGTATCCAGGCTAACTTCCATTATTTAAAAAACTCAAACAACACACAACTTAGAGAGAAAACCAGCAGTTCTACCACATATGTTGTGATTCTATTTGCTTAAAGCTCCACATTTTAAAAAGAAAAACCTGCAATTAAAAGAATACACTGATTGAGAGTTCTGTGGCAGAAAGACTACTGGTTCAGTTATCTGCAGGGTTATGTTCCAGTGCACTGTTTACTTCTGAACAGATCATTGTCTTGCCTAGAAATACTACATTTGACACAATTCACTTCAAACAGAGCAACTAATACAGTCTAACTGCTTGAAATTCTGATAAGTGCACTGTTCTGCAACTAACATCTCTTCAGACAAGCACAAGCAGAACACCACATTCCCTCAATCACTTCCTTTTGATTAATTTCTACATGGACATTTACAACTAAACCTGTTATTTAGTATTCAGAATAAGCATAGTTTGGCAATCATATCCCCTGGTGTTCTCAAGTGCAAGGATACCTCATCTTCAAGCTATAAAGATGCAACAGGCACCACAGTAACTATTTTTACAGCCACAGCACCTGGAGGCCTCACAGCATTGTGGCTAAGTACTGAACACAGCTTTCATGGAATCAGCCCCTGTTGATAAAGTCTATAAATCTTTCAACATAAAAAATAAAGTAATAAATTGTTTGCCTATTCAGAGACAGTTTTACCTATTCTTTCCCACTGCAAAAAAAGAAAAGTAATTTGAATGCATCAGCTTTGAAAATCACCAACTAAATGCTTCCCCTATACAGAGCCAGCTTTACAATTATTTCCTAATGTTTGATGCGTTGCTCTAATCTTTCCTAGTCCTGTGAAAATCGTTAGCTTCTACTTGCAGATACTTCTGCTCCAAGTCCCTCTTTGAAGGATAATGAACATAAAATATCAGCTACTGAACAGTTAGAAGTTCCAGAAAAGACATTATAAAAAAAGTAAAAGCAACTTCCTTAAAAGATTTCCTTTTGAATGAAACATTACAGAAGACCCCTTAAGTTTTTTGGAACAGGTAAAAAAATCTGTTCTGCAATTCTTGAGAAGTGCAATTCAACCCTTCACCAAGAGCAGCTGAAGATAAAACCTGAATGCTTTATCTCTATGAATAAGATTGGTTTCACTGTAAAACATGGGGAGGAGGAGGACTGCAAAAACAACTGTTTATATGATTTAGATTGTGATTACCTACTTAATCCTAGGAAGCACAAATAAAACTCAACTTCAGTTGTAAAAAAACCCTGTGTCCACTTGTAATCAACATCTGCCTACTTAAAAAGAATTCCTCAAATAAAGCTTATCCTGAAACACCATTAGAGAAGTTTAGAACTTTGTTTCCTATACATAAGAGTAATTTTTTTCCACATTTCTTTCTTTATTCTTTAATTAAGCAGAAGATGAAATAAAATTAATGGATGAAAATTCCTACTCAACTATTCTTTAAGTTCAATAAACAATTCACAGAAATATAGGATAAGCTGAGTTGGAAGGGACCCAGGAGGACCATCAAGCCCAACTCCTGGCTCTGCATAGGACCATCCTCAAGAGTCACACCATGTGCCTGAAAACATTGTCCAAATATGCTTCTTGAACTCTGTCAGGCTTGTTGCTGTGACCACTCCCAGTGCCCATTCCTGATATCCAACCTAAACCTCCTCTGACACAGCTTCAGGCCATCCTCTCAGATCCTGTCACTGGTCACCACAGAGCAGAGATCAGTGCCTGCCCCTCTTCTTCCCCTCACAAGGAAGCTGCAGACTGCAATGATGTCTCCCCTCAGTCTCCTCCAGGCTGAACACACCAAGTGACCTCAACCACTCCTCATATGGTTTCCCCTCAAAGCCTTTCTCCATCTTTGTTACCCTCCTTTGGACACTCTCCAATACTTTAATGTCTTTTTTATATTGTAGCACCCAGAACTGCCCCCAGCACTGGAGGTGAGGCCGCCCCAGTGCAGAGCAGAGCAGGACAATCCCCTCCCTTGCCCGGCTGGCCATGCTGTGCCTGATGCCCCCAGGACAGGGCTGGCCCTCCTGGCTGCCAGGGCACTGCTGATTCATGTTCAACTTGCCACTGACCTCCAGGTCCCCCAGGCCCCTTTCTGTGGCACTGCTCTTCAGCATCTCATTTCCCAGTCTGTCTGCACATCCCAGGTGCAGAATCCACTGCTTGAGCTTCTTGAGCTTCATCTGGTTGGTGATTGCTCAGCCCTCTCATTTCTTCAGGTCACTCTGCATGGCCTCCCTGGCCTCAAAGGAGTCAGCAGCTCTTCTGGTTTTGTATCATCTGGGAACTTGCTTAGTATCCCTTCCAGTGCTGTGTCCAAGTCATTTATGAAGATGTTGAAAACCACAGGGCCTAAGATGGATTCCTGTGGAACCCCACTTATGACAGGTCTCCAGTCTGACATCACCCAATTCCCTACAACGAACCAGTTGCTCACCCATCACATGATGTGTTTATCCAGCTGTGGGCTGGACATTTTTTCAAGAAGGATGCTCTGAGAGACAGTATGGAAAACTTTACTGAAATTAAAAAATATTACAGAAACATCATCTAGATAGATTTAGGCTTCCATCACATTACAATTTTATACAGTAATTACAGGAAGAAAGGGTGCATTAAATACCACCTACCATATATTATTCCCATTCATTAATTCCATCTCTATTTGTGCACGAGAGAAAACAGATTTTATAGTAGAAGAGGAAGTCAAACAGTGGCAATTCTTACTTGTTACCAAAGTCACACATGCAATTTCTGAGCAGTACCTCCTGGGCAATTTTTCTTTCTTACTTTGTTTCCAACCACAGTTCCAAAGGAAAGGTAAACAGCATAGTAAGGCATACCTTCGATGAAATAAAATTACTCCACTTATCTTCTCTGAAAACACAGACTACAGGTGATAGCCACACCCTGGCTAAGTAGCTATTCTAGTATTTAAATATTAATGCTTCGACAACAACTCCACTTATGAAATATTTTGTTTTAGAATTCACTTCATTAAATTTGTTCATAAAAATTTAAAGTTCCATTTTAACACTAAACTTTACGTGAAATACATACTACTTTACACATTATACTTTTCCCTGTTTTTCAATTCTACGCATAAGCACTGAAACATAACAGATACAACAAGGCAAGGCAATACACCAAGATCTTCATGCTATTCTCCCTTTGAACCTCAAAACGTCTCCATGGAACTCTCTATGCTGTGTACTCTTTATGTCAGGCCACAGAGTCTCTGTCACATCTGTGGTCTCTGCCAGATGCTCTAGACAGTACTGTAGAAAAGAAGCGTTCTCTAGGTCTAACTGTACATCTGATCTACATCTGAGTAACATCTTCACCTTTACAACGTCATTGTTTTCAGACAGTATTTATACTAAAGCCAGCTCACAGAGGGATGAAGTAGGAAATACGATGTCCTAGACGGAAACAAGCACTGTCTGATTAATCTCCGCCACAAGTAGCTGTAAAAATCAGTGTAATGCTTGTAGCAAGTTTCTACTCAAAGCAGAAAAGTAGCCACAGGAAAAGCTTTTGTATGTAACTAACTAGTGTGCAACACTCCCTACCTTCTTAAGGATATCCTAAATGGAAACAGCCAGAAAGAAACAGACAAACTTAAAATACAGATCTGGAAACGTGTACTTCAAAGTCAAAAAATTAGAAAACTTTAAATGTGTTTCTAGTTGTCAGTGACAAACAGTTGAAACTGATGCAAAGGTAAACAGTGATTCTCATTTCATTTAACCCCAAAGAAAAACTGTTGCTTCCTTTGCTGCTTCTTTCCTAATATCAGGCTCTTGCTGGAGTTCATCTTGCAAGGGTCTGGCAGCTCCAGTAAGGCTCTACAATAGTGTCAAGATCTGCCAGCATGCATACAGCTACAAGTTTTCTTTGTGCTACAATAAGCTGAGGTGTTTTCTGCTCCACAAAGTGCAGAAAAACTCAAGGTGACTCATGTCACATGGGTGAATTGGTTTAGACTGTATCAACACTGCAAAGAGAACAAGTTACAAGTCTTACAGGGCCCCTGAAATGAAGTGCGCCACTTTAGAAGTGTCACGTGTACGTTGAGCCAAAAACCTCTAGGGGACTCTGCTGGAAATGGCTTGGTCACCTACCAGAAGGCCACTGCCTCAACGAGGGAGAGCAGCTCTGCTACAGGTAGGGCAGGCACCAGCTGGCCCTGTAAGGGCTCTTACTAAGTACTGCAGCATTTCCATCACATTACAGTTTGTTCTGTCTCACCAGGATTCAACACAATTGGTCATTCTAATTTTGCATTTAAAGAAGGCTCTCCAATAATATGCTTCTCACTAAAAGAAAAGAATTTACAATTAGGAAAATCAAGCACTAGTGGAGTTCAAATAATGCCCTCTAAAATTATGACAGCCAGTCAGGTTTGGATTCAGTTAGTATCTGCTAATAGAATCAGAAAGGAATATTTCACTTCATTGTCTCAACTATGTGGAAAGCTGGACCAGGATGGGGGAAAACAAAAGAAAATACTCAGGTCCTGTTCTTGCTGGCAACACTAAGACCTGTCTATACACAACTTTGATTTGATTACGCAGGCTTATTTGGAAAATACATGGAAAAACTTACAGATTTAACACCTCTTCTTTCTTATCCTGGGATTTTTACTGTGCCCAGACATTGCTTTTCTCCCCCTTAAAGATGAAAGCAGAAATATGTTGGACAGATTCAGATGGCACAAGGCACGGCCAGGCAACACTGACCTGGAATCAACAGTTTGCTTCTCGGAGAGCACTCTGACCAGTGGAATTGGGGAACAAAGGACCTCACCTAGTTCTAACTCTCACACTGGCTTATCTTACCATTATAAACAAAGTCAAACCACTGTATAATCTTTCCTACTGTAATGTGGGAATCATACTTTATTGTCATTGGAAAACTCAATAATTAGTAAGCTAAGTGCTTAAAAATGCTTCCAGTGACCAGAAAGGCCTACTGTAGAAGATACATCTCTGCAGCATTTTTCCTAAAACACAGTGTGCATATATATCTCATTGTCAATATAAAATATTGATAACTCAAAGGCCAATGGCAAAAGCATGACTAGTTAACACAAGGACTTCAGTTTGCCAAGAGTCATCTCACCAAGTCAAGGCCTCTGTTTTTACTACTTATTGCTCTTTCAAAATAGCTGAAGTGGAATGCTGACAAATCTTACAGGCCTATGTTTCTCCTATCTGCTGTGGGCTATTCCACCACGTGTATCATCAAAGCACGTGCCAGACTTCCAAGAAATCCTCAAATGTACAGCAAAGAGATGGTCTAAAACATTAACAAGTGGATAGAACTGTCTGAGCCCTGCTCTGAACACATGCATTTCCACAAAAAGGACATTTCTTCTTATAAGATATTATTTTTTTCACCTGTGTTCTTGGGTTCCTCAATTTTAGATTTTTAAGTATTTTGAAGTATTATCTGCTTAAATATCTAACAGCCTCTTACAGGCATAAAAATATGCAAGAATTAATTAAAATTAATTTCGATTTCGAGGAAGATTTTTTAAAACATGTCTTTTTAATACAGAGGGGTTTTTTTTGGTATCAGGAAGAAACAAGGGGATAAACTATCTCTCATTTCTTCACACTGAATGTCTCAGAGTAATAAATAAAACCAGCAGATTCAGGTGAGAGCTATACATCCAAATTAGGTCAGGTTAATAAAATGCAAGCAGCACTTCTTCAGGGCCACACTGAACTACAATACATAGCGCTGAACACATGTTTGTGCCTATATTTTCAATTGTCAATTCCTCAAGTTAAGCAGACAGCCTGCCCTAGGCATATCTTAGCACTGTAGTTAACTGGTGTTCAAGAAACACTTACTAGAGGCATTAATAACAGTGGTTTCAAGTAGGCCCATCTTCTCTGTGCTAGCATGGCCTCAAAGGCCACACAGAGTCTTCTCCTCATACATACCGCACAGACCAGGACAGGCAGTCCTGAGCCCAAACACTGTACTCTCCCACTGAAATCTTCTGTTCCAACCTGCGGTAGCTTGGGGTGACTGACATCTGCCATCAAACGCCGGGAAAGTGCTTGAAAACATATGACTACAAAAGCAAAGCTGCTTAACGTAAGCGAAAGGCCTCCGGGAGTTTTCCTTCGCCGGAAAACTGCAGTTAACAAAAAAAGTGGAACACGGTGGCCACCCCAATAACGGCACCTGCCCTCAGCGAAGACATTTTCCAACTCTTTGTTTAACTTAAAACTCATTCTCCGTACACCCAGATTTTCTTAAATAAACAAAGAGAAGACACCGTGCCCTGTCTATCCGCACGACGCAACGCTGTTTCCCAACGAGGCGTGTTTGGGAAGGGAGAGCCGGGGGCAGGGAGCGCGGTGCTGGCAGCAGGCAGCAGCCGCCGGCGGGGCCGGGCCGAGCCGAGCCGAGCAGAGGCCGGCAGCCCAAGGCCGCTCACCTGCGGGGTGGCCCTGGGAGCTGCNCGCCGCCCGCGCCGCCCGGCCCCGGCGCCGCTGCCCTCACGGCCCCGCGGGACGGGGCTTGGCACGGAGCCCCGGGGTCGGCGGGGCGGGGCGCTGTGGTCTGTAAGCGCGGAAAGAACTACTAACTAACTAACTAACTAACTAACTAACTAACTAACTAACTAACTAACTAACTAACTAACTAACAAACCAACCAACCAACCCCGGCCCGGCCCGG
>VXAX01003158.1:229868-243516 GCA_013399835.1 Leptocoma aspasia
TATATATATAATATATAATTATTGAATATAGATCTAATTGTATTATGCACTTTACATTGCACATATATTCTACAACAGAAAACACTGGTACTTTTTGCTGATATTAAAAATAGTGTGCATCTCATTTTGCATGGTTTACACAATGACTGTGATTGGTTCCTTTTTTTCCTGAAGATCTGTGCATTAATTTTCTGGGAAGTAAAGACATCTATAAGTCTTAAGGTTTTATAGTATTTTAGTACCACTTCAGGGTGTTTTGGCAGTGCTCAGTGTTACACAATATTGTTTTACTTGCTTTAATTCTATTACAAATGGATTATTATTTAATTCTGCTGGTAATGACAATATTAATTATTGATTGGTACTACATTGGCCTACACTTTTAGTCCTTTGCATGGATTGTAAAAGGCAGAGGGAATGACAATCCCAGACATGTGCACTGCTTCAAAGTGATTTCCAAGGAACAGCTCATTAAGATTTGGATGATCAGTGAAATTAACACCATCATAATATTCTAGATGTCTTGGAGTGAACTGACTCCAGGCTTTGAATGAGTTGCATCAGACAGAAATATGTGTTTCTATGATCTGTTCTAATGCCTTGAAACCAGTAAGATGAACCAATAAGATGAACATAGTTTCTTCTAATCTTAATTCATGAAGGCAAAAAACATGTGATGCTTGATTAGTCCATTTTAAATTCTTCTCCCATCAAACTAATTATATTCAGTAGGGACACTTAGAGTTTTTCTTTCAGTTGAAAATTCTTGTTTATCACTGCTGTGGACTGTCACAATGACCTCATGCACAAAATGTGCCCTGAGTCACCAAAGACAATCCTTTTAAAAGGGCAAGAACACTCAGACATCTACCTGTAGCTGAAAAAAGAAGCGCTGTCAGTGACCAAACTTCTCCTACATTTGTTTCTATTTCAACAAGTAAGCAAACACTTCTGGTGTTTATTATCTGGGCTTCACATCACCTTTTCTGTTAATGGCATTCTGCAGAAACTGCCTGCATGTGGCAGTAAAGATTACTGTTGCTTTCACTTAAAGCAGCCCAAGGCTTTGCTATCTTAGCGCCACCAGAACCACCTATCCTGTGCATCTCAGTATGACCCCTTTGTTCTCATGCCAACATTGTCCTTTAGCTTAAATAACCTCTCTCCCTGATGTTTTTTTTTCCTCTGATGCATTTTTTAGACCCCAGTGCTATTCCCTCATAGTTTCCTTGCTGGAAATCCTTACACTTTTTATCCTGAGTGTCACTGAGGATGGTGTGGGGTGGTGCAGAGTGACTGTTTTGCAGGCAGAACCTGCAGGAGGGTTTTTGTTGAGGCCAAATTCCTCCTGGGACACAGAGAAGCACATGGCATGCGTTAGGCAGAATGTGGCCATTGTTCCTCACTCAAGCGCAGAGCTGCGGAGAACTGCTGTGGGGAATTACATTTGATCTCCCAGTGTTTTTTGGACAGCTAGAAATTTACTGTTCCAATCACTATGTACTTGGGGAGCTAGAGTTGGGCTGTGAAGCACAGTAGTGTGAAAAAGGATACCACAAGAAAAAACACGTTCTACTTTTCTGACACTTGTTCACATATGCATCTCTTTTTCAGTGCTCAGTAAGCTTTGCCCTCTCTTTTGTTTTAAAAGCTTCTCTGAGAATCAGACTCTTTTCCACAGAGAATTGGGCAGAGAAAAATCCCAATAAAATGAACTGTGCATTTCAATGGTCTGATCGATGGGATTTGAGACTTGTGTATTTTAAAGTTACCTGGCATAGCTTGTTCTTTTAAAACATACAACGCAAGCTGTATGTCAGCAAAATTACTAAAACGATCTGCACAGAGAAGACTTTCCCCCCTGAATAATATACAGTGATTATTTGTAAATGACAAAATAATATAAATTATTACTGAATAGCTGAACTATTTCCTTGGCATTGAAAACTTAACCAAAATGGACAATTCTTGAAAGCACTGCAGAGCAGTGCCAGCCCTGAAAGGTTTTTATTACTAAGATTATGACTGGAATATTTTCCACAATTCCTCCCCTCAGTTTTAGTACCTTCATATTTAGCAACTACCACTAAAATTTCCAGCTATTGCCCTGCTCACTGTCAGACCTTGGTGCCAGATATGCCTTCCGACAGTCCCTTCCCATAAAGAAACCACATGGGGGAGAAGGTGAAAGGGGAAAAACCTGCAATGTAGACATTTGCCTTTACGCAATGTAGACACTATGCAATGTAGACATAGTGCCAGCATAGAGTAATACTGAACCTTTCCTGCAGCTGTGCCACAGAGGTAACCTATCCTTAGGGAGCGCTGGGGTTAGGGAGTCAGTAGCCTGCATCTCTGTGCTGACTCCAGGTCCTTGGCTCTTTCCTTCATCCCACAAGTCCCACTACTTGGTGGATATTTCTGCAGGGTCTTCAGGGGTCTGGCAGTGGTTAGTCCTACTTCTCGCCCAGGGCTGTGCAGGGATGGAAGAAATTATCTGTGTCCTCCTTCCTCCCTTATCTTGTGCAGCCCTCTCCCTGGTGGCTGATTTTATTGCTACAAGAGGCTCAGTTTGTCCTTTCAGAGTTTTCATGGAGCAGGAAAACTCAGTTTGCAGAGATTGCACAGATTTGAAGCCACAGCAATGAGGAATGGCAGTAATTGAACTATAGCTGAAATGCCAGTTTCTTTACCTAGACAATTGCTTTTATTTACAATGCATAGATTTTGGGTTTGCTACTTCTACTGCTGCCTTTCTGTAGAAGCTCTTCAGCTGCAAGGTGAGCCTTTGGCAGCTTGTGATCAGTTAATCTCAGTTTGAGCTGCTCTTGTAGCCTCTGAGGCTGCTGGGGGCTGCTGCCAGCTGGCCCCCAGCACTGCTCCCAGGGAGCAGTCATCTCTGCTGGTTACACACTGAGCATCCATCCCTGCATAACTCAGGCCTAGCCTAAAATGTTACTTTCTCTGAGAAGTAAAGGAATTAAATACTTTCAAAGACAGTGAGCCACTCTAGGAGCTCGGGATTGGGATTTTGAATTCCTCAGTTTGAGTTTAAATGAAGATGTACCTACCTCTCCATAAAGAGCCTGCTACTCCCAATAGCCTCTGTGGACGACGGACGATTCCTCTTTTAGAATTCTAATTTCATCATTTCATTCACTTATTTGAAAGATAGTCTCTAGACTCTGAGAAATGAGCAATGCAAATTTTTGCTACTGACAATTGCTTTCTGATATTTAATGATTTCTTAAACAGTCCACCATGTTTGTGGTAAGGTTCCATGCCCATGCAGAGAATAAACCTTCAGCCTTCCTTCTTTTTCTTCAAGACTGAATAAAGGCTGCTAAAATTGCACCAGCTCTGTGTATAAAGCAAAGGTGGAGATTTGGAGGAGCTGGAGTCTTCAGTGAGGGAAAAAGCACTCTTCCTGGATGTTAATTATGTAAAAAGAGGGCAATGAAGCATGTACTCCCCTAAGGGAGCTGAAATGCTGAGACTGAAATATCTGTGATCATGGTGCATCCACCCACCCTCACTTCCAGACAGGCGGCTTGGGTACCAGTAGCCGTTTGTCTGAGGCAGAAGGGATCACAGCACAGGGAGCGCAGCGTGCCTGGGGGCTCAGTCCAGCCTGCATCGTTTTCTGTGAGCACAGCACGGTCGCCAGTTTGAGGTTAGATCAGTGAGTCTCTTCCATACTGAAGGCACAAACGAACAAAACGAACGTTTTCCACCTCTAAATCTTTTCCTTGGTTGATTCCTGAGGTATGAGGCTAGTTTCTGCTTCTTACATGGGACAGATACAATTATGAGCAAGCCAAAATATCTTAAGAATTCATGTGTAAAGTATTTAAATGAGTAGAGGAAGGTATTTACTCTTCTTTATCAAACTTAAAATAAAAGCAATGAAAGTTTAAATATTTTAGGAGTCCAAAACACTACTTTTTATCCATTCATTTACCAGGCCTATAAATCCAAATAAAAACTTTGTCAAGGTTTTTCAACATTTTTCATTTCCTAACTGGGATTGACCAAATCTTATTTGCAAAGTTTGTGTATTCTTATTAAATATTTTCTATCTTTAAGAAAATATTCAGTAAGAATATTTGTTTTGGCTTGTTTTTTGGCTACCAAGTAAGATTTATCTAATTTCTGTAATTTCTGGGAATTTAATTCTGTTGTCAATATTCATGCTTCCTTGGAGGGAAAAAGAATATACATGCACTGAACTATCACCCATTCTACAGCTTATTCAAGCTGTTACTTACATGTCATCTTGCAAAGCATCTGAAAAGAAAAGAATGCATTGTGACAAATTATCGGTTTATCAGACATTTCTATCAATTGTGAGTGTGTAGTGAGAAGATACAGTAGTGGTTTAATATATCAGAAAGACAGACAATGTTTGAAAGTACATGTTAATCTACATTTTTAGGAATTACAAATAAGACAACTATGTGCACAGTACTTTAAAATGCCGTGAACTTCTCTTCTAGTTGCATTGCCAATACCAGTTCCTTACACAGTTGAATCTGGTTAAAAGCTCTATTCCCAGTGTAATAAATGTGACACCACAGGTACAACATTGACAACAGAGATTAAGGCTCTGTTCCGATGATTGTTTTTCTGTGCATACCTCCCCTCCACTCCCCTCTTCTCCCAGTCCTATACCCCCAATACAACCCATTTTTTTCATACAGAATGAAAAGCTCATTGGCTCCTGAGTATTCAGGAAGAAAAATTTAAGACACAATATTTTAATCTAAAAATAATGAAATATGCAATGAAATGTAGATTCACAGCAATACCTGGCACTTATAAGGCTGTTATAATATTTTTTCGTTATTGTTATTTGGGTATGTCAGAAGAAACCAGTATCCACATCCCATGGTGCTAAACACTCAAAACCAGGTAGCACACAGGATAGTGTCCAGGACTGAAGATCATATAGACTGATTTGGTCTCAGCAGTTTTTGTAAATTTGAGGAAGAATAATCATCTCTATATTTGAGATACAGAAGGGGAGGCACAAAACCCGCAAATGCCTTGCTCAGAAACACACAGTGAACCAGTGGTGGACTTTGGGTCTGTTGACTCCCCAGTCACTGATTTATTTAATTAAATAAATTAATTAAACAACAAAGAGATCTTCTGAGATGCACAACATAAGCCTCATATCATAAGGGAATCCGTGTCAAATGCACACAGCCTGATTCTGCACTACCTTTTGGCATGTGTAATCATGTTTACTTTGTAAAGAGGGCTTAAAATACCCTACAAACAAAGTTGATTTGGTGTCAATACATGTAGTTAAATAGAGAATCAGGCTCACAGCAATTACTCTGTGGCATGCTGAGACTAGAATAAACTGTTCTGTTTGCTTATGAATTAAGGCTGGTTCCTGTTTTATATTAAGGCCTCTGTATCCTTCCATGATAGTGTAACCGTGCCTCAGTGCAAGTAAGACTCAGGCTTTAGAAAAACTTTTAGTTCCCTTTGAAGTCAAGGATTTTAGTTGCCCTAAATGTATAAAGTAACTGGAACCAAGCAACCTGTCTCCATGCTATAAAATATTTGAAAAAGAATTGTAAAAGAACGTAAAAGTAACCTGAGAGAAATCCAATCATATGCTTGTTGAAGAAGAAAATTAGATAGACTTGTTGCCTGATCTTGAAAAAGAATTGTACATGATAACACACTTTTATATGAAGATAACTGGCTTGATGTTTGGTGGTTATGAATATGCCAGATAAATTGTAGATGCTTATTAACTCTGGAGATCAAGCCCTCTTTTATACTACTACAATAAAATAGAAATAGATTTATTTGGTATTTATGTGCTAGACCTAGTTTGCATAAAGCTAGTGTGTGTTATATTCAGAGGAGTAGGAAGATGACCCCCAAGCTCAGTAAAATGCTACATGATCACAGATTTCTCCTATTGTTGTTTTTAAAAGCTATTATGGGTTCCTTTCTTAGAATAGGAGTTCTCTTGCTTTGCTCTCTGTAGATGAGCATTACATTAGAAATTCTTTCCTCTCCAAATGCTCTATTTGTAACAGTTTTAGTTTAAAACCTTCCATTTTTAAACAACAGTTTAACATTTGCTGGCTAAGAATAAAACTGTCCTTGCTCTATTCAAATTTAAGGCCTGGGTTCCCATGGGTTGCAGCACTTTCAAACTTTTTTTACTTCTAGTTAGAAGTAAGTTTATTTTTTAAAGCTAATATGGAATTTGTTTGTGTAAATTGACGTAATTCCATAGGCATCAGTGTGATGATGAGAATTACCCAGCTGAGGATCTGGCCGCTGAAATGTAACTCCAGTGGTTGGGAAAGCTGTTTGGTATACAAGTCAAATAACAGCTGGATCATATGTGATGTTATGTTTAGTTTCATTGGCAATTCAGAAAATATTTAATAATAAATTCCATTGATTCTATTCCCTATTTTTGTATACAAATAAATCATCTTTTCTAAAACATTATTTTTCTTTAGTAAGGCTTATATTCATTGTCATATCAAAAGTGTTCGCTGTTGGAGCAATCTTTCAGTTTGCTTTCCTTAGAGTTATCTTTATTATCAAATTCTACAGCATTCTAACTTTAATGGTCATTAGCAACCCTGCACTTGAGTAAAGAATCACATTTAAAAACGATAAGGTATAATATTTTCTTGTCCAAAGCTAAGGCAGGATGAACAAAAGTAATGAGCTCATCTAATTCTCATCTAACAAGACTTGATTTTAAACAGTATTCAAAATACAAGGCCCAAGCGAGGATGTTGTCTTGATGATTATTGCACTTTCTCAGTGTCTTGCTATAGAATTAGTTTTCCCTTTAGCAATATATAATTTCCTTTCCTGAAGACCACACAAAGTTTTTGTACTCTGTAAAGAAAACAAGCACTTAAAGTGTTATGGATTATTACCTAGACAGAAGGATACAAAACCAAATTACCGTTCTATGATTCAGCTATGCCATGATCTAATATTGTTTCAAAATTATTTTTCTGTCATTTAGATTGGCATCATCTTCTAAACACCCCATGGGCTCTTTGGCATGCTACAAACTCAGCAGATGCACTGTCTCCTGGGCTTTACAGCTTCTTCTGATGAATGTACAACATTTGGAACAAAGCCGCTCTTGACACCTTCCCATCCATCTTGTATTGAGATTTCTCCATTTTTCACAAGTTCATAGATGTCTCGTGTAAGAATTGTAAAGGACTCTTCAACATTTGTGGCATCTTTTGCTGAAGTTTCTATATATTTCATACCACAGTCAGATGACAGTTTTTCAGCTTCTTCTCTTGTAACCTCGCGCTGTGACACTAAGTCACACTTGTGTCCTACTAACAGGAACACAATCTGAAAGGGCTGCACGTGCATTTTTGCTTCTTCCAGCCAGTCCTTCACATGTTCAAAAGATCGTCGATTTGTGATGTCAAATACTAGCAGCCCACCCACAGAATTGCGATAATAAGAGCGTGTTATTGATCTATGAAGGAGAAAAAAAAAGAAAAAGGAAAATTAAAATGCATTTTCACTTTGTTCATAAAGTGATTACTTTTCAGTATGGCAATGTGTTTTTATCTTTTATGAGTTTCATTAAATAACTTTCCTTTTTTACAGCTGATTGAAAAGTATTAATTTATCTACTAGACTACTATTTTTTCCTACATTCAAAATTTCCTTTCTAAACATTCCTGAACCCAACACCTCTAGGGCAAATATTGAATGCTGAATTATTCTGTAAAGTGGTCTTCATTAGCAAACTGTGGGACATGTTCACAGAATAAAAGATACATACTTTTGGTGTAAAGTCTGAGTCCTTCAGCTTCATATAAACATGCACTTCACTCTGTTCTAATCAATTATTTCAGACTGAAATATGTACACATATGTCAAGAAACCTGGAGCCCAAACTTGCCAATATTCAAGCATATCCTTTTGCATTCCTTGCAGAAACATTCTTTAAAAGACTGTTTATATAATCATAACTCTTTGTGCTTGCAGAAGTCAACAGGTAGCAGGCAAAGGAAACTCCCTGAAAAAAACTGTCCAAAAGTTTTGAGTGAGCTGGGCAAACATACACTTACTACAGGCAAGGGACACGTCTATCTCCAGCATCTCTCTCACACAGAGGTTCAAAAGCTCTTTATGTTTTATAAATTTACAGTTTTTTGGCATGAGGCCTGGCAAGAGTTATTTTCTACTATTGAGCCCTCTAAGCTCCAGAACATTCACTGGAAGGAATTTTGGAAGTAGGAAACTGTTTTTCTGGTTGAAAAAAATTTTAATGTGCTCTACAATAAGGGAAAAAAGTTAGAATGTAGAGAGACAGAGTAAAATATACAGGAACTAAACAATTATTTTAGGTCTCTAATCATTAGCAGTAGAAAAGAATGGAGAAGTTAGAAGAGACATTTTAAAGTGTCAGCATACCAAGGAATGTACACAAGCACTTGTTGCTGGCATAAACATATAACTAGTGTATATGTAAGTATTCTCCAAATGAAATGAGAAGCCCAATCTCTAAACAGTCATTATTTGAAATCATAACCTAAGCTAAGAATTCAACTTTATCTCATGGTTATGAAGAGGATGCTGACGCCAAAACCTCAAAACTTTAGGAAGCAGGATGAACTGTACACAATAGCACAACTTTTTATAACAGTAGCTCCCTCCAATTCTCAGTTCATCACATTTCATAGAGTTTTTGATAACAATTTGAACAGAGAGGTATGATTAGCAGCAATAGTCCTATTACAGATAGGTAAGTGCACAGATAAAGAAGACTTCGATTTCTTGGCATATCTAAATTAATTTAGCCACAGCAAACAGCATTTGAAATGGTTTTATTTAGATAAGAGGGAGGGACTGTTTCTCCTAATGCTTAGAAAGATCTTTTCTACAGTCCCAGCAATAGAGTCCATGCAGTGTCTCTCTGAATGTGAAGACAACAGGATCTTAACCTCAGATTAATTCAGAAGGCCTGAATATGAAAAATGGCACTGTTTCACACTTTCACAAAAGTGTTTAAGACCATAAGTGAGGGGGGGTCACATTTTGTGAAGAGTTAAATACAGCTGCCATAAGGATCTCTTTCTGGTTTTCTTAATCACTTTTTTCCCTCTAGAGTCTGCAAACACAAATGAAGACAGAAAAGTAAATCAGGTAGTTCTAGTAAGTGCAAATATGATGTCAAAAATGGGATTTGATATGGAGAAGTGAAAGCTAATACAACCTACTTTCATTAAAAAAAACCAAAACAAAAAACCCAAACAACTCTGCCCCCACCCCCAAACCCCAAAAACAACGAAATGCATTAACCAGGAAAGAAAGTGGGTTAGTATTGAAAATGCAATGCATCATCTGCCAAGTATTTCTATATAAAAAGATGTTATATCTTTTATCTATGAACTGGAGTACTGAAACACAGCCCTCTGTGTGTTTTTGGATTCCTATACACAGAAGTCAGTTCCCTCATCTCTTGCAAGTCCCTTCTGCAGAGATGTGCTAATTTACAGTAGCTGATGATCTAAACCATTATATTGAATTATTTGTATGTACTGCTTTTAATGGAGATGACTAAAAAGTATCCTGTAACTTTGTGCTGTACACCACAAAAACTGGGTGAATATATTGGAGAGACAACAGTAATTTTTTCTGTGCTTCTGGTATGTATAATTTGAAGTTTTCTCATTACCAAAAAAAAAAAAAGATTCGTATAACAGAGAGACTTTAGAAAACAGCAACTCAAGAGAAAAAACAATACAAATTTTTAAAGAAACATCGAAACATACAATATCATGTTATGTGGTTTTCTAAAATCTGAGAAAAGGATCATAGAACCACAGAATCTTTTAGGCTGGGAAAAATCTTTAAGATCATTGACTCTGATTGTTAACTCAGCACTGCACAGTCCACCACTCTACCACTTCCTTGAGTTGACACACCTACACACCTTTTAATTAACTCCAGGGATGGTGATGCCACCACTTCCCCATGCAACCTGTCCCAGTGCTTTTACACTGCATGATCCAGCAGTGCCCTGGCAAGCCAGGAGGGACAGCCCTGTCCTGGGGGCATCAGGCACAGCATGGCCAGCTGGGCAAGGGAGGGGATTGTCCCCTCTGCTCTGAGCTGGGGTGGCCTCACCTCCAGTGCTGGGGGCAGTTCTGGGTGCTACAATATAAAAAAGACATTAAAGTATTGGAGAGTGTCCAAAGAAGGGTAACAAAGGTGGTGAAGGGCCTCGATGAGAAACCATACGAGGAGTGGCTGAGGTCACTTGATGTGTTCAGCTTGGAGAAGAGGAGACTGAGGGGAGATGTCATTGCAGTCTGCAGCTTCCTTGTGAGGGGAAGAGGAGGGGCAGGCACTGATCTCTGCTCTGTGGTGACCAGTGACAGGACCTGAGGGAATGGCCTGAAGCTGTGTCAGCAGGGGTTTAGGTTGGATATCAGGAAAAGGTTCTTCACCCGAAGGGTGTTTGGGCACTGGAACAGGCTCCTCAGAGAAGTGGTTACAGCACCAATCCTGACAGAGTTCAAGGAGCACTAGGACCATGTTCTCAGGCACATGGTGTGATTCTTGGGGTCATCCTGTGCAGGGCCAGGAGTAGGACTTTGATGATGCGTGTGGATATTCTATGATTCTATGATTCTTTGTATAATCACATCAGACTATGGCTTTAGGGAGGCTTTAAGTCAGTCATGGTGTTTCTTTTTCATTATGATCTTACTGATCTTTACCAGATGAACCAAACTTTCACTAAAAGCTTTATCTAATTTTGAAGAGTTTTTTTTATACTATGACTAATGACTACATTGTAATTAGTTTTAGGTATAGGTATTAGTTTTGAAAATACATATTGCTTACTGAAAAAGAATAGGACAGTGTTTTATTTTCAAGATGTACTAGAAACAGGAGGTATCTAATATCCTGGTCTACTAAGAAGTGGGTTAATGAAAGCATCCCCCCAGTACTTTGCCCCTACTGAAATGAACACTCAGTCTTTGCACCACTACTGAGCATTTTATGGCACTGGAAGTTTCATGATTTGAATGAATATATTATTGGATTTAAATATGGGAAAATTAAACAAACAAACAAAAAACCATAGCAAAGTAGATGACGTAAAACACAGGCAAAGTAGCAGATTGCTCTAAATGACTGATCTGAAGACAGAAAGAAACCAAGGATGTGCTCTTCATTTACATTAATCTGCATTACAGACCTGAGTCTATACTAAGCAAGTCTATACTAAGCAAGTCAATATCTAGTAAGATATTAAAAGTGTTTATTTATTAAAAGTGATTATGTTGTTATTGTCCATGTGGCACCTCAGACAATGGGAGATTCTGCTTAGTGATGCCTGACTGATGTCAAAATAAATATATTTAATAGCTGCTATTTCAGGGCATGTTAAAGATGATTTCTAAGTCAATGCATGAAATCCAGTTCAAATGTGGAATCATCAATGAGCTAGAGACATGTAAGAATTTTTCCCAAACAATTCCTCCAAGGAAGTACATGACATCTTTCAAGAGAGTGTGATGGCAGGTATGTCACACCTTCCTTTTCCCCTGGGAATGTCCCTAATGCCTGGGACCAAAAGAAGGGGGTTATTATGCAGCCAGTAGTTTGCCCTGTATGCAGGGAACTCCCCAGGGAGGTTTAAAGACAGGTTTTACCTCCTCTAAAATTCCAATGCAAGTGAGCCAGAGCAGAACTGGAAATCAGAACGGCAAACTGCTTGGTGTTCCCCAGTAATAGATAACTTCTTGGAGTAATTAGCTCTTCCCTAAGATCGTCTTTGCTTGTGATCTGTAGTGTTCTCCATTAGGAGAGAACAGAATGCAACACTGTAATCTGTGGTGTAATTAAGTAAAAATATTTATAATTTATTCGACTAAATGTAAAAGACTATACAATAAACACCATGATATTTAGTACATCAACTGACAAGAAACTCTTAGCAATAAAACAAACTCAAATATTAAAAACTACTTTCTTCAGGTTGTATCTTCTGAGTATTAGAAAAACACAGATGTAAATTTAAGAGCAGCTGACTGCATGACTCATCAGTGTATATTCCCTGAGCATTCCAGGGTTAAAGGATCGCCATCATTTGATTTTAAATGTGTGCAAGATTCTGTGCATTTACATTTCTTTCAGTCGAGTGTCTTGTCATTGGCCATCCTAGCTATTTGTCAGCAAATTTAAAATAAAGAGATTATACACTCTTAGTCACTTATTTACAAGTATTCTATATTCTGTCTGGAATGCACAAAGAAGGTGAAAAATGCTAGGAGCTTTCCATTAACACTGTTAATTTCTTTGCTAACCCTTCAGAAGCCTACCTGCAAAAATACATCTGAATACATGTGACTCATGCAAGCCCAGGAAAGTTGTTTGCTGTTTCACTCTAATGCTTATTATAAAGGAAAAAAAGTTGTTGCCCTCCAGTAAAACAGTGCAATCCCACCTCTTCAGCTGGGTGTGGGCATCTGCACAACTATTGCAACAGAAGACAGGGAGTACAGAGGAATTGATTCTGGCCAGTGAAGGGGCCCATTTTAATCCTCCTGCTAGCATTCCAGTAACAACAGGTGCATGGGTCAGGTACATGGAGACGGGCTATGTGTTTGGCCATGCCATGAATTCATTTCT
This sequence comes from Leptocoma aspasia, assembly GCA_013399835.1. Classification (NCBI taxonomy): domain Eukaryota; kingdom Metazoa; phylum Chordata; class Aves; order Passeriformes; family Nectariniidae; genus Leptocoma; species Leptocoma aspasia. The sequence continues at coordinate 242,547 of VXAX01003158.1, forward strand.
ATTGAACCCCAAGTGCAAACTAAAATCCGTGCACAACTTCCCTGAAGTGGCAAGCACTACAAATACAACAGACACACAAGAGTGAGTGAGTGACAGTATCAACTTGTAAACTGGGAAATGACTGAGACTTTTCTGGAGGAGGAAAAGAGGGTAGTTTTGTGACTGTAACAGAGGGGAGAAAGGAGAGTATTTAATACTCAGTGCAGCATTTGAGCTAGTTTAGCTATAGTATAAATGGTAGCAGTATTAGTGAAGACTCCTGGCAACAATCATGCACAGCAGGTGCAGAAAGCAGACAAAACACCAATAAGGGAATGTAGCTGGCTGCCCAGTGGCTTCCACACTGCCACGGCTGCACTGGTGCAGATGGTGTTGCTGTGCTGGAAGGAGGAAGAGCTGGGAGGTGCCCTGGTCTCCAGATTGCATAGGAGAGTTAATGGCAGAGCGAAATACCGCAGGGAAAGATGAGTTCGGAGGGGATGACAAAGTAAGAAATGCAGAGTTAGGCAGAGGCCTCTTGCAGCAAAGAAAGAAAAAAACGGGGAGGAGGGATTGCTATGTTAGGTCCAGGACTTCAGGGGAAAGATGAAGGAGGGAAGAAGAAACAGGACAAGGCCACTTGTTACCCTACAGTGAGAGCTGGGAGGAGAAGGGTAGCTGTTCCCTGGTGTGTCTGAAGGGAAAGGGTGGGGAAGGAAACTCCTGGGAAGGAACTTGTGGGGCAGTGGGGCAAGAACAGGGCAGGCAATGGCGTGGAGGACTGTTTGGGGCACAGCAACCAAATGGGTGCAGGGAAATGTGCTGAGGTACAAGGCAAAGTCCTTGGGGCCGGGGATGCGTCGGATGAGGGGGGTACAGGGCCGGGAGGGCAGCAGGGTGTGCCCGGAGGTCGGCAGGTTTGGGGAGCGGGCGGGATGGGGTGTGGGTAAGATCCCAGGTCCTGTACCTGAACCGCTCCTGCCCCGCCGTG
>VXAX01003158.1:243618-318143 GCA_013399835.1 Leptocoma aspasia
CCCGGGAAGCGGCCCTCGGTGAAGCGGTGCAAGAGGCAGGACTTGCCCACGGTGGAGTCGCCCAGCACGATGAGCCGGAACTGGTAGATCCAGATCGCCGCGTCCATGGCGGCCCCGGCCTGGCCCGGCTCCGCCTTGGGGCTTTTCCTGGGGCTCCTGCGCGGCCGGTGCCTGNGGCCGCCTCTGCCGCCCGCTGGGCGGTGGCGCGGCCGAGCCGCCCGCCGGGGCCGCCCTCCCACCGTGCCGTCATGAGCGCGGCCAGACGGGCCCTCCTCCGCCGCACCGAGCGCCGAGGGAACGCCGCCTTGGGGCTACAGCCCGGGCCCAGCGTCCAGCTCCCCCCGCGGGCAACAAGTGCAGGGTTGGGCCGGGAGAAGGGGGATGCCGGGGCAGGGCGCCAGGCCGGCACGGAAAATCGTGGGAGAGAGACTACTGAAGCATGACTTTTGTAAAGAAATTGGGAGCAGAAAGGAAATACTGGGGGAGGTGTGGAGGAACCAGATCGGCAGGTGAAAAAGGGGCACGGACCTGGAAAGGAAGGTCTGGTGGGGTGGGAGCTGGGAAGGCCAACAGATAGAGAGAAACAAGTGCCAGATTGTAATGATGTGCTGGGAAAGTGGCAAAAGGGAAGAGTTAGCAATCTAGGTATCCCCAGAGAGAATCATATAAACTGCCTAGAGTGAGGACATAATACTGGAAATGACAGGGACATAACTCTTCATTTCCCAGTGGAACAAACTGCGTGTATTCAGCCTTGGTGAAAGTGCCTTTACCCAAAATAATAGAAGAAATGTGTCAGAAGAGATTCCCGCTTCAGAGAAATTTCTATGCCCTCCTGGGACCTTCAGCTGACTATCATGTTGTGATAAATCTGCTGAGCAATAGATTCCTCAGATTTCTTTTAAGTCTCAGAACCACATGGGATAACAAACACTAACAGTCCTCAGATGGCTGGTAAGGGCATTAGAGCCAAATAAAAGGAAATTGTTGGACTTCTGGAAAACAGAATTGCATCAGCTTCTTCTGTAGTTTGGGCTGGGGTGAGGGAGCCATGGGCAGTGAGCCTGAAAACCCAGCTGAGTAGGCTGGGACAGCTGGGAAGTAGTTTGTTGTTGGCAGAAGGTCAGCAGCAAGTGGATACTGATATGAATAGGCACTTTGACAGTGAAAAGGACAGGGAGAGGAGATGGGTGATATTTTCACAGCCTGTTTTCCTCTGTCCACATTGGGCACAAATGCAGCTAAACCCCTAAGTACCTGTGGCTGGTTAGAGGCACATCTGAAACCATATTTCTTCTGTAAGTCTTTGGGGCAATTTGCTGTGACGAGTATTCTCATTGCCTGAGTCTGGTACTGTTACTATAATGTGTTCCTTGGTCACCACTGTGAGACAGGTAGATTTCCCTCGTAGGCTTGGGTAGATCTTGCAGCTCCACAGAGGGGATGAGTGAGACCAAGGGCAGGGTGAAGTTGAAAGAGGGGTTGCATGCACTGCTCGGAAGATGATGTCTCCCAGCCCCAAAATGAGTTTGTCTGCGATATGAATGGCCCTTGGGAACATATCCACATGACCCCAGAACCTTCCAGCAAAATGGCCTGGCAGTCCAGAAGCTGTAAAAGGCACAGCCAGGAGCTGCCAGAGGGATTTACCTTGCTATGCATGCTGAGCTGAAGCTGCAAGATGCCAGCAGCTGCAGGAATCTCTTCTCTCCAGGGACCTTTCAGGCTGTCCAGTCAGTCCCTGGGACATAGTGATTCTGTGTCTGCATGTATCTCTGAGTGTGTTCCCTTCTGACTCCTGTACATTTCTCCCTTGTACTTTCACCAGCTCTTAAAACAAACTGAACATAGCTTGTACTTGACTAGTTGTTCCTTTAAGTAGCAAGTAAAATAAAACTGTGTTAATATTGACAATGATAAATGAGCCCTCATAAGTCTGAAATCAATAAATTTCTTGCAGTTCTTCATGGGACATGATTACAGGTGATACCTAGGAATCTTTCCTAAGTGTTCTGAAAAAAGTGGCACTTATATACAAGAAGTATTCACGTGTGAAACAGAGGTTCAAGGTACATTATATCAGTCGCTCTGATACTTCCCAAGTGTGAATACTGAAAAATTTCAAGTGGACTTTGTTCACTGTATAATACCCAGATCAGATGCACAGCAGATTGCTGTCCTTTGTACATCTGGGCTGGAAGAAGCCCACACTAATGACTTACACAGCTCATTTCATTCCTAATAGGTGAGCAAAGTCAATTTGCCTAGGGCATTTACGGTTGAGCTAAATATGTCTCCAAATATTATCAGGCTTCCAGAGTCTGGTCTGTCTAGCTAAGCTTGTCACTGTAGAAAGGCTGTGGCATATACATATCTAAAACAAAAACTTGTATCTTTTTATCATTTGTGGTCTTTTGAGTGTCATATGATAAATGCTACCTAAAGAACCTGCATTTGTATTGTCTGTTTTGAAGTGAACATGGTGAGTGAATTTTATGTCCAAGTCATTCAGTTTTTGTTCATTTACTGGTGAGTATTAAGGTCCTGACATGCAGTTCTCACAAAGATCTCAGAGCAGCAGTCAGAATAAGCAATCAGAAACCGCTGTTTTGAGGAGCTGGGATGGTTAGACTAGAGTGGTTAAAGCAGCAACACGAACCTGACTTCCCTTCAGACAGTTTCTACCACTTGTGCATTGGCAGCTTCAATATGCTCTTCCCAGGGAGGCTGAATCAAACCTAAATTCTGGGGGAAAAAAAGAGCCAAACAACCCCAAACGTCCAAATCTTCTCCATTATCACAATTATGACTGCACTAAGCTGCAAATCCAAGATGTTTCAATCTAAAAATTCCTCATTTCATGTTACCTTTTTGACCTAGCATGGATTTTTCTCCAACTTTGGTAACTGGGTAGGTGACTACTTAGATCACAACACTCCTGAAGAACGTGCTCATGTGCTTACATGGAAATTTAGAGAAACACAGATGAAATAAATAGATTTTTAACCCCAGACAGCCTGTGACTGAGAAACTATGCCTTCTGCTGCCACCCAAGGACCTAAGAGAACTGAGGGACCAGTCTGGAAGCAAGATGCCATCCATGCCTGTTTTAATTGCCTAGGCTATTAGTCAGGAGGCTGATACAGCTGGTTTTTTTTTCACAGAGCAAGTTTCAATAGAAGCAAACCACTCATTTTTTTGCTGCAAGCTCTTTTCTTTTGATACAGTACTGGAGGTGGGATACTTCCTACTAATTAGCAGTGACTTTCCTTTCTCTAAGATGTCATCAAGCCAGCTAGGTTTCACAAGATGGTGGGAAGGACATTTCTTAAATGACAACCTCTTAGAAGACGTCCTTGTTTGATGAGGGTGTTCCTTATGTTCTTGAGATAAATATGTGCATAGAGAAACATCGTACAAACCTCAGGACAAAACCAACTTGCCCAACTGAATGATCAGAATCCATGAATGCACTTACAGAAAAATAAATAAGTATCTACATACAGGTCCACTTTGTGAGGCATTAAAATGGCTCTGTGGAGATGATGTAAGTGAAACTATTCCACAGCTGAACGAACTCACAGAGGCAGTTTCAGTGAAGAAGAGAAACACCCATCTGGGACAAGAAAAACTTCTTCTAACTGTTCAGACCTGATCTTCCAGAAGTACCTACAATATAATTTCAAAGACAAGCCTGGTGAAAAAAATTCCTAACTTAACAGAGTACTAAAAATCAAGGACTGGGTATTTACTCAACAAATGCTTTATAACTGTTAGATATTTTTATACTTTTCCTTACATCTGATCAACTCTTAAGCCCTCTGTGTTCCACACTGGTTAATAGTGTGTGTACCTGAACTACAGGGCCATCATTGTCTCACCCCTCTTGGCCAACTATCTCCTCCCTCAAAATGTTAGCAATATTATGTCATACTCAGAGCAATGACTCACATCTTGATCTTTGCTGTGCCTAAGTAAGATGCACTACAAGAAGTGTATTTCCCTCCCAAACATCCGTGTATCCAGGAGCAATAGAAGGTATCTAGCTCTGAAAATCTTGCCATTTTAGACATCTAAGATGGCATCTTAGATAGCCACAGTAACAGAAGCACATCTAACGCAGCAAAATGTCAGGAAAATACAGGAACATGTAACCTGCTCCACTAAAATACTAAAGTGAATTCATGCTCCTTGACATTTCAGAGATAAGGCCTAAACTGCCTCAGAACCTGTCTTTAGGCAGGATTAGATTGCGTTTAGGTGAGATTAAGAACCAAACACCAAATGGAAATTTATTCTATGACACTAAACAAGAGAATTATTTGTTCTCGTGCCTCACTCTTCCATTTGTCACTTGGAATGATTCCTTCTAGGATTCTATGCATCTTTTGCTCTGATAAAGTCTGTCTCCTATGTTTCCTTTCTGTTTGGGAAATGCTGGTGTGTGAAACAATCTAGATTTCCACTAACAAAGAATACTCTTTGTCTGAGATTTGTGCCAGGGACCCCTTGGGCACATTGATCAAAGAGGTACTTTCTTCTGTTAGTACTGCATTTCTGAAGGAATCCTACAAGTCATGGCCCACTATCATGGTCATCTGTTTTTCACAGAGTCCCACTTTTGGTCAGATGCAATGTCTGATAATTTCTTAAGAGGTGTATTATTTTTAATTGCCTTCATAAATGTAATTGCTGAGATAATTCAGGACAGGCAAACAAGTCTCCCTGCACTGCTGGCAAATATTAAACAAAGAACTTCCCTGTATGGTAAGTTCTGGTGAGTTTAGCCTATCTGGAAGAATTGCCCAGACAAATAAGCTGTGATAACATCTGCCAAATTTGAACTGATGAATCCAGTATGAGCTGGTAGCACAGGTAATGTTTCTTTTCTTGTGCATTACTTGGAAGGAGGGCTGAGTGTTACAGAAACTCTGGTGGGAACGAATAATTTGCCTCTGGGATGGAGGAAGTCAAAGATGCTTGGCCTCAGGCTGTGTGATTAGCAGAGCCATTGCCACCTTATAGCAATGATTTAATATGAAAGGCATTGAATTGTTCAAGTGATAGTCCTTTGGGAGCACCACCACACGTGGTCATCTGATACCATACAGGAGCTGAAGCACAAGAACTGCAATGCATGGAAGCTAAACTGTCATCCATAGACCCAGCATGTCAACTAGTCAGAATGAGAGACCTGTTCCTCTGGGATTACCAGTATAGGGGGGTTTGCAGCTCTGATCTGTGTGGGATGAAGCTCTGATCTGTGTGGGATGTGTTTGTAGATCAGGAATCATCATTACCCACTTACCCATCCACTCAGGCAAACAGTGTATCATACCTCATCTCCTCGTGACCATGGGATGCACGGTGTAGATCAGAGACAGCTTTTATTCAAAAAACAGTGACAGCTGCCCTGTACTTCTGCTTCTGGTGTAAAGGCTTGTCTTCGGTTTTGCAGCTGGAAGTAGGCCCCATGGTCTCTCTCCCAGAACACCATCCCCTATGCTTCCAGTTGAAGCCGCACCTTGTTTACTCTGGAGGTAGACCGAGTGCCTTTAGGACAGGAAGCCTTCCCTCTGTTCATGGGAATTTAAAGCCTTTTAAAAGTGAATAAAATTTCTTACAAACTTATGGGACTGTGTCTCTGCTCAAAAAGCATGCATCACATGAGGATGTTTAGAACAAAGAAGAAGTTTGTAATAGGGGATTACCAGGAATTAGTGGACAAAATTTTCACAAATTTAGGGCAATCATCAGAAGGGGTTAGACTTAAAAGACTACTGTCACAGAGCTATTCAGGGACTTTTTACCCCAAAGAACTTAAAGAAGTGAACCCAAATGATTACAGCATTTATGGACTAGGTAAAGATCAGGTTATGTGACTGAAGGGTCATTCCCGTGAACACAAAGGAGCAGAGACACAATGACAGGCAGGGAAGCCCCAGTAACCACACCAGAGCTGCATGAGCTCCTGGCAGGATTGTTCCAAGGGCTGGAACAGGGGAGCCACCAGCCCTCCCCATCCATGCCTTTACAGACTCAGAGAGAATTACTGCCTACAGAACCATAGGACTCTCCACGGGAAGTTGGAAAGAACATTTTGGGATTGTACAAGACTTACTATGGGATGTTTATGGGAAAGATCAAAGACAGGCGAGGGAAAGATCAAACTGGACCTGAGAGGAATGAGTATGAAAAAGTAGAGAAGAAAGAAGACAAAAGGAGCTGGACCTATGTAAATAGGTTACTGGTCAGTATGCTTGTGCTGAAGGACAGCACTGGATGGGGCCTTCACCTGGGCTCCACTCCTGGTGGGGGATGGCTTTGGTGTGCTCAAGGACACAGCCAATCTATGCCAATGATCATCAGGAAATGGAAAAGCATCCAGAAGTAACTGAAGCAAGAGCTGGGAAACAATAACTCAGAAAACAAGTGGTGTAATCATCAATGAGATACTGTCTAACCAATTCCAATAACTAAGGACATGGAAGGGTACTGGGGTAACTGGAGGGGACTGAAAAATGACCCTGGGAAGGGAAGCTCTATGACTGCTCCAAGATGCAGGACTACATCTGTAGCTTCTGAGTGCAGGGAGCTGAAAAGAGTGAGGGAAACCCAAGACCCACGCATGTTCCTGTGCTAGGATGACAGAGCATGGCAGGAACACGGAACAACCCACGCTCCCTTCAGGATTGCACCATGTCTCCTGTAGAATGAGGATCTTGTGAATGAAACCACAATGCCAGCCTGCCCAACTGCTCCACTTCATTGCACCATCTCTCCCATGGCGCAGGGAAGTCATGCCATTTGTAAAATGCTCTATATTTGTCTACTAAACATAATCAGCAGGTTGAGGAAGGGACTATAGGGAAGGGCTTCTGTGGGAAGGTCACAGCCACACTGGACACAGCCAGCCTCCTCCAGACCCACCGCAGGCCACACCTGAGCACATCAGCCAAGCTTCTTGGTAGCTCTGAGCCACCAGATGGGTTTGTAGCACCAGAAAGCACCAGCAGGGAAGGAAAAAATGACCAGGAGTATAGCAAAAACCATGCCTGAGCAGGGCCCACCTGGCATGACTCTAAAGGGACTGCTGCTGATGGAGGAACCACTACACACTGATCCCAGTGACTGCACTGGCCACTGCCTCACTGAAGGGACTGAGTGCAATGCATGGTGTGAGGGAATGGGAGAACAGAAGGAGAGGGGACAGCTGTGCAGAGAGAAGAAGGGTGTTGGTGTTATTCATGAGGGTTTGTTTGCAGCTCCTGACCATCCTCCTAAGAGGGTTTCACTTCTGCTATGCCTTCTGAATAATTTAATGTTAGTGTCAGAAATATGCCCCAGACTCCCAGACTAGACAGTTCTTTAGAAAGAAATATAGACAAGCCTTCCATCAGTGAAGTCTTGCTTTTCATCTCAGGTAAAACACACTATGAATTGAAACAGAACTCAGCAGACCTTCTGACACCAGGAATGAAAAGAAAAACTATTATCAACATGTCAAACTTTCACCCTAACACGTCTCCAGGATCTCTCAAATATCATTCAAGCATATTTGCTCTCACTCCTTTAATTCTTATGCCCCGGAATGTGTCTGGGTTCAAAACAAAAGCTCTCTGGTTTTAGAGGAATCAATCAAAGACATTTAAGGATTCTCAGTGTTCAAACCTGGAACACTGCCACTCACATGCATATTGTTCTTTTTTTATTTGTTAAAGGACGTGGTGTGGAAGGAAAGCACCTTAAAGCGCCTTAAAGCTGCTGTATATGCCACGGCAGACAAAGCTGACAAGCAGCACTATCCACTGGAGGGCAGTGAAAGGCTGGGGAAACCTGAGACGAGGCTGAGAATGTTTCTGCCTAAACACAGCTCCTAACTCAAAAGATCGTGAGTTGCCTCAAACGGAAAGAAAATGCTACATTGTGCATAGCTGGCAGGGTTTTGGTAGCAGTGGGGCTACAGGGGCAAGCTGTGTAGGAGAAGGTCTGCCCATCACTCACAGCTGGTTCTAGCTGGCTTGACAACAGATACCAGGAACCCACCACATGGCAAAAACGTAACCAATTACAGAAGCATGCAGCATCTCTGTGAAACATATTTAATAAAGAGGAGCAGCTGCTGGGAGATTTGTGAGGGTACAAGTGATGATACAAGAAGACATCCTGAGATGACTGCAGTCCATGAAGGCATCCCTGCAGGAGCAGGTACTACAGTGAAGGGGACTAGTCCGGGGAGGAATCCAAACTGCAGCAATTGAAAAGTGTAAGGAATATGAAGTGACAAGGAAAGAAACCACTACTAGATGCTGTAAGCAAAAGGCAACTCCTGTTCTAGTGATCTTTGTAAAGCCCACCCGAGAGGTGTGATTTAAGCAAGTGCAGATGAAATAAAATTTGTATTGAGAGAGGATGCTGCTTTTTTGGAGAAGACTGTGTGCTGTGAAGGGATGTATATCAGCGTGTGCACACCTGCAAATATGAAGTTGGATTAGCTGGTGAGAAGGACAAGAGGCTTGGAAGCTGTAAATGGAGAAGCCATAGGTCTAGGCTGGATACCAGGGAGACCAGAGTGGTCTGGCAGTTGGCTCCTGGAGGGACCAAGAGGTCCAACCCAACCACTGGAGAGGCTATGAGGTCAGTGGTCAACCTGAGACCCATCTGCAGGTTTATGTCTCTGACTGTGAGTCAGGGGGAGAGAAGAGGAGCCAGGGACAGCTACTGGGAAGATCCATAGTGCACACATGTAGGTGTTGGTTTGTGTGGGGTCACGCAAAGTAAAGTTGAAAGCTGAGGGTCCAGGGTCAGTTACTGGACAGAGTGCCTGAATTGTACTCATTCCATGGCCATAATAAAAAAAAAAAATATTTCACAATAGAAAAACCCAAACCTTTAACTGCCAAAGAGGAGGCAGGATTAGGATGTTAGAGCCTCTGGTTGTGTGATCAGCTGTGTGTATATATATATATATATATATGCACACACACTCTGTGGGACTATTGGGAATACAAGCAATAGCCCACTCCAGTACTTACTGCATCTGGCAACAAGGGCAGCCTCGCCTCTCTTGGCCTATCAGCTTCAGCAATCCTCAAGCCAAAAAGTTTCTCTCACAACACAGAAAGAAGGTCCAGCATTTGCAGGTAAGTGGTTCTGCACAAAGTACACCACACTAATGCTAGAAGTGGATGCACTTGAGCCTCGGTTCAGAAGAGTACTTGTCTGTATTGCATGTGCAACAGCCATTTAATCCACCAACAAAAGGTCACTGTGAATGACCTGCAGCAGAAAAGTGCTGAAGCTTCAGTTCACAAATTTTATTTACAGTGTGGAAGTGCAGAGACAGAATTTGGAAATTTAGCTAACCTGAGAAATTAAAGAAAAATCTCTGGAATATGTTCAACATCCTCACAGCTCCTAAAATATACCTATGCCATGAAACAATGGCATAACATCTGTGCATCTGTAATGTTTCCATGTGTGCCCTCCGAGTCTATTATTGATTTGGCAGAACTCACACCTTAACGTTTAGGGTATGCAATGAATGTTAAAGATTTTTCCTGGATAAGCAATCAATGAAACCACTTTTTCTTCCTCAAAACATATGCTGTGGTCTGGCATGCTGAATAAGTGTGCTATATATACAGAGGAAATTGCTTGTTACTCTTTAAAAATCAAACATTGCCAAAGAAATAGTTAATATTTACCCAGAATTGCAGAGAGAGCTTTTTAATAGAAGGGCACTTGCCTTTCCCCACCCCCCCAGTAATTGCTATAGGAGCTTTAGAACAGAATAAAATAGACTAGGACTATTTTTGCTGGAAGGAACCTACAATAGTCATCCAGTTCAACTGTCTGACCATTTCAGGACTGACCAAAAGTTAAACATGCTATTAAGGGCATTATCCAAATGCCTCTTAAACACTGACAGGTTTGGAGCACTCACCACCTCTCCAGGAAGCCTGCTCCAGTATGTGAACACCCTTTTGGTGAAGAAATGCTTCCTAACGTCCAGTCTCAACCCCTTCTGGCACAGTTTTGAACCATTGGCACACACCCTGCCACTGGATACCAGGGAGAAGAGCTCAGCATCTCCCTCTCTACTTGCCCTCCTCAGGAAGCTGTGGAGAGAGATGAGGTTGCTAGTGAGCCTCTTCTTCCCCAAAACAGACAAGCTCTTTCAAGGACCTTCACATCCTTCTGAAATTATGGGGCCCAGAACTGCACATGGCACTCAAGATAAGGCTGCACCAATCTGGAATACAGTGTAATAATCACCTTTAAGCCCAATGCTCCAATCTATCTAGATCCCTCTGCAGGGTCTCCTGTCCCCCAAGAGAGTCAGCAGCACCTCCCAGTTTGTATTATCAGCAAACTTGCTGATGGTGTGTTCACTCCTGCATCCAGATCATTAACAAATATATTGAACAGAACTCACTCTAGAATTGAGCCCTGAAGGGGCAATGCTGGTGACCAGTGGCCAGCCAGATGTAGCCCTGTTCACTGGAACACTTTGAGCTCTGCCCTTCAGCCAGTTCTTCACCCAGCACACCATGAACCCACTCATCCCACTGCTGGACAGCTTGTCCAGAAGGGTGCTGTACTAAAATCCAGGAAAACTACATCTACTCCTTCCCTTCATCTGTTAGGGAAGAGACCCTATCACAGAAGGATACCAAATTACGTAAACAAGAATTTCCCTTTGTGAACCCACATCGACTATAAATTCTTCTTTAAATGGCTTTTAATAGTACCCAGTATAATCCTCTCCATATTTTTTCCAGGAACTGAGGTTAGACTAACAGGTCTGTAGCTCTCTGAGTCTTCCCTCACATACCTTTTTGTAGGTGGCATTAACATCCCTCCAGTAGGGACATCCCCAGAGTCCCACGTCCTTTCGTAGATGCTCAGGAGGGGTCCTGCCATGGTATCTGCAGGTTCCTTCAGCCTCTGGCGTGAATCTCATCAGGCCCCACGGACTTGTGAGCATTCACCCGGTGGAGCTGCTCCCTTGCAATTTCAGTGTCCACAACCGGAAGGTCACCGTTCCCACACTCGTGGTCCTTAATTCAGGGGACAGGGCAGCCCAAGGTCTATCATTATTAAGGGCTGAGGACAAAAAAAAAAAAGCTTTGAATGCCTTAATTACCGCCGAAGTTGCCATGCATATTGCCTTTCTCGCTTGGAGGAGCGGGGATTTCTCCCGGGCCGTGAGGGACCCTCCCGGCCGGTGTCACTGCGGCCCGCCAGGGGGCGCCCTCCGCCCGCCNCCCGCCAGCGCTCGGGCTCTGCCGTGGGGCGCGGCCTGAAAATCCGGGATCGCCTCATGGAGCCGAGCGCGGGCCTTGGCAGACAAGCGCCCCCTGGGGCACTGGCGGCCAATGGCATCCTGGCCTGCATCAGCAATGGTGTGGCCAGCAGGACCAGGGCAGTGACCGTCCCCCTGTACTCGGCACTGGTGAGGCCACACCTCAAATCCTGTGTTCAGTTCTGGGCCCCTCACTGCAAGAAAGACATTGAGGGGCTGGAGCGTGTCCAGAGAAGGGCAACGGAGCTGGGGAAGGGTCTGGAGCACAAATCCTGTGAGGAGCAGCTGAGGGAGCTGGGGGTGTTCAGCCTGGAGAAAAGGAGGCTCAGGGGGGACCTCATCCCTCTCTGTAACTGCCTGACAGGAGGGTGCAGCCAGGTGGGGTCAGCCTCCTCTGCCAGGTAATAAGTGACAGGACAAGAGGAAATGGTCTCAAGTTGCACCAAGGGAGGCTTATACTGGATATTATGGAGAATTTTTTCCTTGAAAGGGTCAGGCGTTGGAACAGGCTGCCCAGGGAAGTGGTGCAATCACCATCTCTGGAAGTGTTCAAAAACACGTGGCTGTAGCACTTGGGGACATGGTTTAGTGGTGAACACAGTGGTGTCAGGATAACAGTTGTCCTCTATGATCTTACACGCCTTTTCCAACCTCAACCATCCTACAATTCTATCATTTTAACACAAAATTACAGAACTCTACATTTTACTTTCCAAATCTACTCCTTGGCTTAAAACACATTGTCTTTAGCCCATTGTGTTCTATGGAACACACTAGGTTTATATGGCTGCATTAGCATTAATTAAACTTGGTAAGAAGTTGTAATGGCATATTGTGCCCATGATGTGGTATGCCAGAGATGTGTCTGCATGCACCAAGGGCATTTTAAGATAGGGAACAACCCAAATGATTTGACAAAGTTTTTTTTTGCTGAAGCCAAAAGAAAAACCCTTTGGTGCTGAGAAGATTCTCACTGATTTTCAGGATCATACCCACAGACAGGTTTATAGATGGATCATTTTTAGAAAAAACTTTTTCTGGGAATAAATTCCAATTGCTGTGATCAGGATGTCTTTCCTACTCTCTCCTCTGTGATATCTTTGGAAATGACAGTATCATGTTCACTGCCCCAACAGAAACACTGTAATGAATGTTACTTATTACAAGCAGTTGTCCTGCTTGTATATCAAATATCTAGAAGACAATTACCCAGCTGCTTTTAAGAGGGAACACAGGATAAACATGTTCAGCCTGTCACTTTTTTTTCTGGGAGGTGTTAAACACCCACAGGTCTCTTGGCATTACAGATCAATCACCAGCTCTCTTCAAGCCACACCTGAAGATAAAATCTACTTACCTTGGTCAACGTTTATTGAGCCTCATTAGCTTTTTTAAACATTCAGGGTTTTGTATTTCATTCAAATAGATGCATTTATGTCAAACAGTTGTAGAGACAATTTTTGGGGTTTTTTTTTGCCTTCATCTAGTAGTTACAGCTAGCCAAAGCCAGCTGGCAGGCTCAGTTACCTGGTCCTTTGATTTGGGTTATTTTTCTACACAAGGAAAATAGAGTGTGGCTAGATCAAAGCTGGAGTTCAGATGTATATGTACAGTCTTGGCAGCCAGCCTGAATTTATTCCACTCTAACTGAAATCAAAATCTGGCTTGTGATTTCCAAACAGCAGAATGCCTTGTTCTTTCTTTTGGTTAAGTTCTGACTGACTTGTAAGGAAACGGGAAAAGGTGTGACAGTTCCAGATAGGTCAAAACACAAGTAAGTGCATATTTGACTACAAATTTAGGAAGTTCTTTTTCTTAAGTGAGCATTGTCTAAGATATTGTACTATTTACAGCTCCAGGAAACACAATGGCCTTTTCATAATGCAAAAATAATCAGAGCTATTTGAAAAAGTCTTTAGCTCACTGTTAATGCAATGGAGATAACAAGAGTTCCCTCCTTAGCATGCTGAGAGAATTGAACAACCATTGGTTTGTACGTACTGGTTATAGGATCAGAAGGTGGAATCAGGTCTTGCAAGTGGTCACTGTGAGACATGTGATGTGACTGCTGAAGTTATGGCTGATATCAGTGGTTTGGAGGGCTGAGCAATGCTGACAAGGAGTTTCTTGGTATAAGTGGGCTGAGTGGTAGTGGTGGACTAAGAGATATTCATGGATCAAGGGTTGCTAGGGAGGAGGGGACATGAAAAATGTGTGTGCCAAAAAGAGATCCCACACAAAAGGAAGGTAAACAAAAGAAACAGGGCACACAACAAATATGACAGTTTTCATAAAATAGTGACTTAGTAATAAAGTCATGCAAGTGATTTCTGTAAATCAGTCTAGCCATTATTTTTCTTCTTTCACAGATGTAATGCCAGTTTTCTGGCAGGGGATATTTCATTTATCATACCCAAACAGCATGAAACAGCAATAATCGTGACACTGTTACACCATGGTTGTTCAGTCTTGGACACACACTCTCTGCCTGGGTATTTCCTGTGGAAAGATCTAACTTATAGCTTCTTGGACTAAAGACCAGGTGAGAAAAAGTTGTAAGAAAATGACCAAATAAAATTCTGGTCAATGCTATGATTTGCAAACTTACTACTACTTGACATTGTTATAAAGGATATAAAAATCTGAAACACAGAGCACACTTTATCATAAAACAGCTAAGCTTTCAGATAAGTGCATATATTTTTAAACCTTCCCCCCAAAAAAGAATAATTCCCTTCTTATTAACTTATGTTTCAACATAACACTCAATTTACTAAGGTTGCTTATATATTAAGACTATCAGATAAAGAGAATTCTGTGATCAGTCTTAGTCCTAAAATATCTAAGTCCTGTGATGGAATCATAACAGGAATAGGAAGGACTAAAATGATCTGGTTACATTTCTTGGTGAAAAATGTTTAGGAAAGCACTTCAACACATGAAGCTAAGTGGGTACTTAATATTTTTCTAACCTGGCAACTAAGCTCTGCAAGTGTCTCAAAGATCAATATTTTCTTACATTCATATTGAAAACAAACAAGCAAACAAACACATGATTAGCATTGCTTATTTTGTGTCAATTTTTGAGAACAACTAAACCATTTCCCTTGGAATGTATATTAAACCGTAGGTTCAAAATGTCTTCCAACATCTCCCCACAAGGTGAAAGTTCAACTAAAGTAATGCTACAATCAAGGTGCAGCTTGCATCATTTACTCATTAGTGGAATGCCTTGCCAAGATTAAAACAGAGAGTGGAATGCAGCTCCACAGGTCTCGTTTACACCTAACCTCTTTAGCTTTTATTCTATTTTTGCAAAACCTTCACCTCTCTCTCCTTGCTTAAAGAAAGTGTTTAGGAACTGTTCAGAATAAAAATACAAACCCTTAAACTCCAACATGGGTAAAAGAACAGAAATATTTAAACCCCTGTGACTTTAAATACTTAATACTGAAAAAAAGTTTTGAAAAAAGATAATTGTTTTTCTGATAAGGAATTGATAGGAGACATGAGCATATTATTTAACTAAAATTTATTCAAGCTAGAAATTTCAATGAAATGGCTTTTCCATATGTAGGAATTTAGAAATAAAAAAAAGAAGTAAAGCTGTTTACCTCTGCATTATTTATATAGTATCTCGTCTCTACAGTATCTTTTAATACGTAAAATAGTTTTATTTTACACCATTCTAATGTCTGGTGTTACTTCTGCTTTGTTGGATTGCCAAAAACTAAAAGGAAGAAAAAATAATTTGGTCTTAGTTCCCCACTGAAGCTGAGACTCAATTTTTGCTTTTCCTTGTGTAACACCTAATATGCTTCTACAGAATGCTTTTCCTCCAAGTATGATTTAAAATGTCAGAAGGCATGTTTTTATTTCAAGAACAAAATCTATCCTAAGGATAAGTAACGCTTCTTTCAATGTAGATATGAACACAAAAATAATGAAGAATCAATAGATCGGTAAGAGAATGTAAGTCTTCAGAAGGGACCTGGCAGAATCCATGTTTCTGAGACAATATTATTAGAACTGCTGAAATCACTCTGCATGATCACCTTCATTGCTGTGTTCAGGTTTGGTCTCTCCAGTACAAGAATGGCAATGGCATTTAGGAGGGTGTCCAGCAATGGAGATGGTCAGGAGTCTGCAGCGTATGGCATACAAGGTGAAGCTGAGGGAAGCTGGAGATGAAAAGGGGAATCTTTTTTCAGTCTTCACCTTCCTGATAGCACACAGCATATGCAGAAAGGCTGACAATCATGATTTGCAACAAGAGAAAGGATTTATTTATTTATTTATTTATTTGTTTATTGTCTATTGTATTGTGAGCATACGTAGACACTGGAACAAGAACACAAAGAATTGTGAAATCTTCAGCCTTGGAGATACTCAAGCTTAACAGGCCAGGATCCTGCACAACCTGCTCAAGATGACCCTGCTTTAAGCGGGGGTTTGGGCTAGACAGCCTCCAGGGATCCCTTTCAACTCAAGCTACTCTGCAATTCTATGAATATCTTTTGATATATCCTAGGGTCTCTGTCTTAATAATATTGCGTTGATGCAGCTCAAATCTGCAACAGTGCAAATCCAGTTGGATGAACTGCTGTGTGTCTGGATAAACTGTCTTCAAATTACACTAATTGATCTAATTAAAGAATTTCTTCTGCCTGGAATCCATGCTTTGTTTGTGGTGGGTCACTGAAATGCTGCCTTAGATGATGTTACCTACAACTTTTTCACCAAGGTGTGAAGGAAAAGTGCCAGTGCCAGTAAGGTATAAAAACGATAATGGAAAGATTGTCCCAGCTCTTCTGTTAGGTTGGGAGTGGAAACAGGGGTCTCAGCTGCCTGTAAAATACTATCCTACCCTTAAACCTGTTTTAGTCGGGGCTGGGTTAGTCTCTTCTCAGCCTTAGCCTGTATGTGAGTGGTAAGATTTAAAGATGCACCACACAAAGCAAACTCTGGCATTCACATTCATACAGGGAATTGTGGATTCTGGCCTTCACTACTCTAAGTTTAGTCTCAATTACTCTAACAATATTCCATCACAGACAAGCAAGTAAACTGAAATGAATACTACACAGTCTTAGTCAAGAAAGATCTCAGACTGGCAAGCTTTGCAATTAAATTTACACAGATTTTATGTTTCATGTAATAGCAAGGCTGAATGCAGTTTCATAGGGTATTCTGATTTAAAAAAAAAGGGTCAATGGGTCAATGCAGTAAAACGACTATTTTGTTTGTGATTTTGTTTTTAAGGCTAAAATCCCAAACTATTCTGTATAGTCCAAAGAGCAGAAGATGCCTGTTATAGAAGACCTATAGAAGGATCCTACAGATGCAGAGTCAGAGGTATTAGATGCTATTCCAATGGACCACTGTGAGAACACCATTCTTTTAAGAGAAAGAAATCTATCAGAGGGTTGAAGAATATTTTCTTTTATTTCAGGGACAGATAGTTTTGATTAAAAACAAGCCTTCAACATGTGCTAAATAGACTTAAATTTTGATGGTCCTTGAGCTTTATTATGTCTGCCTTTCTGAGACTGAGCTCATGGTTTGAAGCTGTAATCTCCAGTTGTCCCACTAGCTCTTTCAATATTATATATGTTGTGCCAGTCCTGGAAGGTTAAAGATTTGAGGGAGCTCTGTTTGGATGGGGTACAAAACCAGAGTCCTTTGAGATTTTGCTAGTTATTACAAAAGTAACATCCATATTGGTTTATTTTGGCCTTGTAAACTAAATTTGCAACAAAACCCCACTTTTTTTTTTTTTTTTTGTCTGGGTACAGTTCCAAGCAGGGGGTCACATTTCAGGTGAGTGGGAAGTGAGGATGGTGTGTGAGATCAGAATTACAGATGCATAATGTGTGACCTTGTACTGATTGCCCCCAAAATGCGTCTGTCTTACCACTTCTGTTGGCTCTGGTGATTTTCAATGACAATCAAGTACTTAACTCCATTCTTGGTATTTTCTCATCAATAAACCTCACCATATATAGAAATTCTCACCCCTCCTCATTCAATTGCTTTTGCTTAGTAGATACCTTCTTTTACATTACAATGTGAAAACACATCTTTCTTCACATTTCCTTCTTGGTAGGGACAGCAGAACCACCTCTGCACCCCAGGATACAGCAGTGCAGACATAAGATGTGTTTTTCCACTGAATATCTTACTGTGATGTTTCTCAGATTAAATTTTTAAGAGAATTTAAGAGAATTTTAGAATATTTTAATTTTAAAATAGTGATTTCCTTCATCTGCACATTTTTTTTAAGATACAGGATAGTAAGGGATCTTCTGGCTATCAGGGCCTTTGCAATGAACCCATGGTGTCCCACAGACGTTTTTGCATCTTTCTGCCTATTTGTCTCGAATACAAGTAA
Source organism: Leptocoma aspasia (assembly GCA_013399835.1). Classification (NCBI taxonomy): domain Eukaryota; kingdom Metazoa; phylum Chordata; class Aves; order Passeriformes; family Nectariniidae; genus Leptocoma; species Leptocoma aspasia. The sequence continues at coordinate 261,318 of VXAX01003158.1, forward strand.
CCAGCACATACCCTACCTTTTATTGAAAGTTCTCCCAGGACTTTGTACAGTGTGACACATCTCTGTCTTGATTCCAGCTGATGCATTCTGTGATTCCATTTGCCCTTTGTGCAGCTATCAGGCCTTTCCAGTTCATGACCATCCCAGGAACAGCAAGTATTTCTTTGCCTTAGTTCCTAATAATTTCCAACTAATGAGCTATGAATCTTTGTTACTAGTTTCCCAACAAATTACATTGTGTTCTGTAGTGATAAAGTTAATGTCAGTCCCAAGGCTGCGTAGTTGTTCCAAACGGTGTTCAGACATTTTAAACCAACTTCTAACAAGGAGAAGTAAGAACATAATGACACAGCAGAGAAAAATTACCTTACATTTTGTTTTATTGTTCCAGTTGTTTATCCTAATTTCACTCAATAGTTTGACATTTGTTTCCTTCCTTTATTTTTCTAAGAGAAAAGTGATTATGTTGAAGATGTGGTATAAGACAATGAAAACTTGGAAATTTAAAAACATGCAGTTATTGAAGTAAAAATAAATAACATTTATTATTTCATAATAAAAAAGAGCTTTTAGTGAAGAAATGCCATCTGAAAAATGGTATTGGTATCTTCCTAAAAAAGGTTTAATCACGATAAAATCATTTATTATTCTAAGAATTTAATACATTAAACATAATAAGTATCTTTAGAAATTATAATTCCCATATTTACCATGGAAAAAGCCTTCCCAAAATGCTGTGGAGGAAAACATAACCTGACCATGAAGGACCTCTAGTGGCACATATACTTCCAAACAAAAAACCCTGGCATTATGCTTGCTCAGCATTTTAGGAAGAATCACTTCTGCAGTTTCAGATTTTGACTTCAATTCATGTAATATATTTTGTCTTTCCTTCAGTTGACACAGATGCAAAAAATAAAATTTTGTTACAGTAATATACAACGAAGTGTCTAGCCAAACAATGGCTTTGCCCTTTACTTGTTATCATGTTACCTACTTCTATCACCTATTCAAACTTATGATTTTCTCAGCAGGAGGAACAGCCTGATAAGACACACTGAAATGAAACTGTTTAGCAAAAAGGAGTTGAAAGCAGATGAGGATACCAGAGCTATGTCTGTCTCATGTTTGTTATGGCTTTGCTAATTCTTTTATTTGTCCTCAGCTTAAAAGCTTGGTCGGGGTTTTTTTTTTTGTTTTGTTTTTGTTTTTGTTTTTTTTTTTGTTTTTTTTTTTTTTTTTTAAAGCAGTAAAAAAAGCTATGCTGGTACTTTTGAGTTATCCTTCACCCATTCTAGAAGATATCCAACTATAAGAAATATTTGGATTCTTAGTTCCTTTCAGTCACACTTCCAAATAATTTGATACTTTAGACACAGCTTTTGAATACAAATAACTAATTTTTAAAGAATTCAATAAATTTATTGCTAAAAATTCTTGGTCAAAAAGGAGGTATATACCTACCAGTTAGTCTAGGAGCCCATTAGCCTTCCAGATACATCCTGCTTGCAGGTAAATCAGGGTCATTCCCAGGGATTTCACTCACGCTGGAAAAGACAAGAGTAAACTATGTTACAGTGAAAGCAGTTACTTTTGTAGAGCACCAGGAACAGAGTTCCTGTCTCTGAAAGAGAATACACAGCCTTAAGGGCACACACAGCCGTGTTCCACTGGCGGGGCAGCACAGGAGAGGGGTAATCCCGGCTCTGGGCTGGATGAAGGCTGTCTGCAGGGCCGGGCAGCCAGCCTGGCACACACTGCAGGCACATGCATCTCTTCACTGCCATGAGGCAAGCTCAGGGGCCAGCCAAGGTCCAGAAACATACAGCCACAATCACACATGAGACAAACCCTGAATGCAGCAGCCTGCAGCAGGAGTAGCTGTACATGAAGTCATGTTTAGACATCTCAGATATCTCTGCATTCATGGCCATGTTGTCCATAAGCCATAAAAAATTCCTGCGATAGCGAAGTTTATTGTACTTTGCAATGAACTTAGTCCCCAAAGTCTAACAGAGGGCACTTTTAACAGTTTTGTTGCTGGGTTTTTTGTCTGTTGTTGTTGTTGTTAAAATTTAAATCAAAAAGACATCCCAGCCTGTTCAAACTACTTTGTTTCATATTTTTAGAGTGCATAGATACCCTTCTGGCATTGCAATCTTTCTGTAGCTAAGCAACTTCAGGGTAAAGCTCTGGCCTAGCAGTGTCTTTTTGGTGTGAGGCTGCTGCAGCCTACCTGCAGCAAGGAATTCCAAGGGCTGAGCTTAAATGGAGACAAAGAGCACCAAAGACATGATTTCCCATCTCTGAAAAACTGGCAGCAGACTGCAGACATGGGATGAATAAAATGAAATGTGAAGATAATAGTACCACAGTTGTTAAACTCCGATATGACTAAATACACAGGGTCTGATAAGTCTGCTTCTTTTAAACTTTTTGTTAGTTTAGGTTGTGAAGAATCAGGACCACCATGACCTGATTCATAACTATGACAACACTGGGACTAATCTTGACAGACTGATTTCTTGCAGGAGTCACAGCAGGATTTTTATTGGATTGGGAATTCAAAATTAAAATACCAATAAACTATTCTTTATACAAGCAAAGGAAAATACATAAAAACTCAGCTTAATAAAGAAATGGGTATGTATATTATAAATATAGAAGTATATTAATGCTTTTAAAGTTTATTAATGCTTTTAAAAATATAATTATACAGCTTTTCTTTCATAATGACCTTTAACATTACACCATCACAGAGTCAAAGAGGATATCTGGGGTCCTCTCCCATGTAGCCAACACCTTAGTGGTTATTTGAACCTCGGTCCTTGGGGAAAGGGGAGACTAAAATTCACCTTCATTAATGACAGGTAATATCATTACCTCTCATTAATGAAAGAATTAATTAAATTCCTTCATTAAATTGTAAAGATAATTGTAATTGTAACGATAACCTGAAAATGGCACAGTAATGCCTCTTTGACTCCCCTAAATCGAATCCTATGAGGATGAATTTGAGTAGTAGCATAGGGAAATAAACGCAATTTGAATGAGAGAAATATGACAGAGAAAAACACGTCTGAAAAAAAAATGTTATGGTGTTGGGGGAAGGAGATTAGGTCGTGGTGCTCTGAGGGGAAAAGCTGAGGGTAAAGATCAACAGTGTCTTGTGGCAGAAAATCCTTTCTGCCGGCTCAGTGAAGACAGTGATAAATACCTGCCTCAATGAGGGCAAAAGATTGCTCTTCCTGGAGACATCTCGAGGGTTCAGCTCCGTCACATACAGAGCATCATGAGTAGTACTGTACCCACCAAAGTATGCAAAATGTCACCAGGTTCTCCGGGTGAGTTGCCCTGAGATGTGGATGAAGACAAACAGGACGTGAAAAATCCAGAGGCGTGGGAAAGAAGCAGCAAAGAAGCGGGAGTTGAAACGTTGCGAGACTCGAGGCTGCGCAGAAAGCTGCGAGAAGTTAAACTTGAAGGGTATGCAGTAACTGTTACTCCTGTAACTGGCAGGTGCGCCTGAACTGCCTGCACACCCACCAGGCTCCCACATGCCCTGGGGCTCGATGCCTGCGCAGGAGCTGGGGGCAAAGTAGGCGTGCAGGGACCCGCACCGGGGCACCCGGCTGGGCTGCTGCCGGGGAGCCCCGCGGCAGAGCGGGAACACCAGCTTGGCGTTGGCGCTGCTGAAGCCCCTGGCTTACCCCAGCTGCACCCAGCGGTTGAAGGAAACTGCAGGGCGGGAGCGCGCGCAGGAGAAGCGACACCAGGAGAGCTCCGACCCCACGCCCCAGCACGGGCCGTGCCCCTCCCGGGGGCGGCCCCTCGGCGGGCACAAAGCCGGGCTCGGCCGCTCCCCGGGGAGCAGTGTGCCGCTGTCCCGGCGCTGCTTGTCATCCTTTCCTTCCGCCGGGTGCCGCCTTCGCATCTCCCGCCCTCCATCGCTCCCTGCCCGCTGCCGGCGGGCGCGGGGCCGGGGCAGCGCCGCGCCATGGAGGAGGCGGCCGCTGCTGTCGGGGCACCGCCGCCCGCGGCTGCTGCTGCTGATGCTGCTGGGGCCGAGCCATCGCTCGGGGTCGTCGCCGCCTCTCCGCGCCGGCTGCCGGCGCTGCTCCGGGCCAAGCTCTGCTCCTGGTGAGTCCCCGGCCTCCACGTGGAGCCGCGCGGCGCCGGCCTCCCCGCCCGTCGGCTTCCGGGCCGCCCGCCGGAGCGAGAGAAGGAAGGGAGGAGAGGGGAAGCGTCCGTGCTGCTCTCGGCGCTTCGGCGGGCAGCGCGGTCGGGATGCGGAGGCCGCTCTGTGCCGCCGGGAGCAGCCGCGGGGTGCCTGGGCCGGAGCGGCCGCCGCGGTGCGGGCCCGGGGTTACGGCCGGGGCTGCGCGGGGCTGAGCAGAGCCAGAACCCTTCGGCCGGCCCGGCACAGAGGAGCCCGGGGGAGCTCTGGCCGCTGTCCCGGGAGCGGGCGCTCTGATGCCGGGGCTGCTCCGGGAGCGCCGCCGAGCTGGAGCCTGCGGGTGCTGCTGGGCGAGAGCGCTCAGGGTCGCCTCGGCTGAGCTTGAATTAGCGAGTGGCGTTTTGCTTCTGTTGAAGTAAGACTGTGCTCTCACACATAAACACATGCACTCGTCTTTTTTGTTCTTCTGTTTTCCTTTTTTTGCACTTTATCTGTTTTGCAGTCTTCGACCAGCATCATTATGAAGGACAGGTCATGGGGGATAGGTATGGTAATAGAGCCAAATGACTGAAATGAGGTGTGGAGTCCAGAAAGACCAATATCCTCATTTTCTTCTTGCATGAATCAGCTTAGGATAGAGACTCATTCAGGTATATCTCTTGAAATATGAGCACCAATTAAGCATGGAAAACTTACGAAAAAATATCTGGCAAGCTGTGCAGACAAGCTGGTACTTCAGAAGCACTACCTTGCAGGAGAGCAGGACTACATCCTCAGACTTCTAGGCCATCTTTTTACAGCTTCACCTTCCTTCTAGGGGTGAAAAACAGTCCCTGTTTAAAAGGCTTTTATTGAGCTATAAGTCTGGTCACTAATAGTTATGGCATAGGATTTGTCAGCCAAGGATGTGCTGGCTTTCCTGCCAGCCTCGTGCTCATAAACTGTAGTCTGGCTGCTGGACTATGTGATGGTGTGTGCTGGCCAAGCAGAGCCGTATTCCAGTGGACAGTCTCATCTTCTCTTTTGGTTATAAGTTTTTCTCTTTTCACTCCTCCTGCCTGTCAGGAGAGACCCGAAAGGCAAGACAGAAACTTGTTGAGTTATTCAGTAAACTCACCCATGCAATTAGTTTTGCCAAAGGGCTACACTAAGTGAGTCTATGGAAGGTACTTGAAAGAAAATCTATAGCTTTCACTGAATTTTAAGAAGTGTTGTCTGAGATACCGAATTGATATTTTTTCTTATTTTTTTTCCTCCAGGTGACAGCAGGCTCAGCCACTTCAGTTTTGTTTGAGGCCTTTCTGAGTCGTAGGAAGGTTTAATAGTTGTATGTAATAAACTAGGCTGGGTCTGGGTTTTGTTGTTTTTTCTGATTTTTTTTTTTTTTTGAGTAGAACCATTAGAAAATATATTTCTGGTGCTTTTCTGTTTCTTACCTTTTGCAAATTAAATTGACGTCAGTTTCAAAGCAGAACACGGAAGAACTAACTTCTGATGATGTTAGTTCTTAAAAATATATTCTGTTGTTCTTAGTTAATTACTAATTATGTTGCAATATGGGTTCAGTCTGAACCTGCATTTTCCCTTAACCACTAGCATGAAAAAGTGAGATCATTGAAATTAAAAGGTCACTCCTCCCCTGTTTAGGAAGGGTTCAGTAGTTAAAGCTAAGTGCAAGTACACTATGTACGTGAACAGTGTTGCCAGGCTTTGCCATGTCAGTATTAGATTGGTGGCATAAATAAAATGAATATTTGAATAACTGTATTTATTATAAGTTAAAAATTCACATTAAAATTACAGGATTTAGTAAACTAATTGCTAGTAAAATTGTTAACTGTGGTCTTATTAAATTTTCTTTAACTTCCTCCGATATAGACTCTGACTGTATTTTAGTATCTTGGTGTATTTTTTATTCTGCATTTCACATGGAGCCAAGGAAAGGCAGCCTGACTTTCTCATGATGTTGAGAGCTACACATTGTTCAGTGTTCACTTTACACCAATTTGTGGCAAACTTTCATGCTCTAAAAAGTCCTAAAATGACTTTAGTTTTGCTCAAAGCCATAGATACAGCTAGCTAAGATAGGGTGGCTGAAGGGAGGGAAGGAGTAATTTCTTAGTAGCTTGCTACCAAGCATTAAAAGCCAACTGTAAAACGAAAGGCCTTTTCAGATCACTTACCTTGCATCATCTGAGACTCCAAAGTGAATTAGTCTTTTCCAATGCATTAAAAAAAAAAGCAGAGAGTATTAAGTTTTGGAATGGAAAAGTTAATAATTAATATATTTCAGAATCCAATCAATTATTAATACGAAAGTCACTGTCATCGATACTCATATCAATACCAAAATGAATGGAAACTTGTGTCTTTAAAGCATTTTTCTCAGAGGACATTGTCATGCAAAATGCAAACAGTAGGATTTAAAGTTTGCTCTCAAGTTTTGCAGAGGATCAAACATATTTTTTAAGATAAGCTATGAGCCCAGTGCATCATGCCAGGAGCATAGTGATGTCTTCTCAATTTGAAGAAATTAGTTTTGACACTTTGGCAAATGGTGTGAGAGGAAACCATTGCTGCTTCCTGCTGAGGCTTCCACCTGGCATTGGGGAGCAGTCAGGGCAAGAGGCTGTTACCTTACACCCAGCTGAGAAAGCCGCCAGGTATGGAGCATTTTGGCATTCACAGAAGACATTTTTTGAGGGCAGTTTTCCACTGTTAGGAGACTAAATCCTTCTGTGCATTTTTTGATGTTAACGTTTTGAATCTGTTCAGGCAAGAAAAAAATTCCTTGAATTAAAATAGACAAAAATGGAGGAGGGCAAGGGATGTGATGAAGCCTGCTTGCTTTGTCAGCCACCTTTGTTATGGTAGAAGTAAACGCTGTAGTACTGCCAAGACATATATTAACTAAAGAGCAATGATTGCTAGGGCAGTAACCAAAAAGCAAACAGTTCTGGAGGTTCTGGACCTGCCTCTCTTCCCAAATGCAGCAATGCAAGGAGATAATTCCTTAGGTACTTTAAACTGGGGAAATTTGATTATTAGAAAAGCTGAGGATCAGCTTAGTGGAGTTACTCACCTGCAAGAGGGCAGATGCGTCTGTCTTCTTTTCAGTAAATGATGTTTAAAGCAGCTCAGTTGTTAACAAATTTGAATGGCAGCAGGTTTTCCCCATTTTACCCCCTCACTGGAACATGGTTGCTATCCAGTTTGCCAGAATGCTGCACACAGAGTCCAGGCCTTTGCTGTGGAGAAGATGCTGTAGCTCAGGAGGAGCAAAGTTTCCCTTTGCAGCTCATATCCTAGACAAAAATGTTTAAAGCCCCACCACACAGAAATCCATGTTAAATGAGCCTCCTTAAACAAGCTTGTGGGGTGTATTGCCTGTGCTTCTGCCCTTCTCTGTGGCAACACCCAGGAGGTGGGTGAAGGGGAGTTTGTGTCCAGATCAGGGCTTCTGCCAGCCAAGGCAGCTTTGACCTCTCCTGGTAGCGTACGGACGAGTGCAGTTCATTTTGTGCAGCACACAGGCTTTGCTCCAGTAAAATTGCAGCAGTTTTGCCCAGTCAAGCCTCTATTAATGTCTGATCCCTACCTCCACACTCTCCCCACAGCTAGTCCAAGTGCAGGGTGAGTTTAGTCCAATAAACTGCTAAAGGCTTGTTGTGTTCCTTGAGTGCTGATGGTGAAGAAGAAAAATTTTTCTGCTAGTTTGGGGCAAGAAGCTTTATTTTAATAATAAAGAGTATACATGTATTTTTTTAAATGCCTGAAACCACGTTTTTGTATGTTGTTCACCACAGTATATATTCCTTTGAATTTCAGGGGTCTTCTATCATTTTACCTGCTGCAAAGGAGCCAGAGTTCACAGGCCTGGCAAAGGGCAAACTGAAATCCTCATCTATGCCTGCTTGAAATTTTAGCTAACCTACATCACATTTGTTCTAATGGCAACTGATTAAATTCTTTACATGACCATAAAAAGATATTTCTGCATCAGCAAGAATAATTAGCCAGAATGTGTCTGATTTGTTCACTAAATAGCACAATCAGACCATTGACCAGAATATAAAGACATGAAAAAGAAATCAGTTAAAATATAACAGAAGTGAGGTCGCTTTAATTTTTTCTGCTGTTTTCAATGAAAACCACCCACTACCCCCCCATATGTATTTTAGAAATCTGTTTAGAAATAAGAATGTTTTTCTTTCACACACCAATAAGAGGTACTCAGATGAGACTGGATAGTACCTTCCAAGGTTGTCACATGATGTATAATACTTAGGGTGTGAATGTGCACTATTCCTGGGATTGGCAGGGCAAGCTGTAGTAAAGCATGGGATTCAAATCTCTTGGAAGTACAGCATGGCTGGACTTTGTAGAGATTTGCTGTCTCATCAGAATGGACTTGGAGAGAAAAATGTGCCCAGCAGCATTTTCAAAGTCAGAAAAGCTTGGTGTGAGGCTGAATTGAAAACAGGATTCATGCAGGTGCATTAGAGTCTGTGCAAGGAAGATGTCTCCCTTCCTAAAGGAGGGATTGCTTGCCTGATTGTAGTCGGGTTTAGCACTGTCAAACACACCCTTCTCATTGCCTGGCAGCTGGATTGCACAGCACAGCAGAGTGAGCTGGTACTTACTGCGTTGAGGTCACTGTTGGGAAAACAGCCAGTGTTACTCTCAGGTGGTGTGCCTGACACATGGGTGTCCTGCCAGAAGTCAGCGTGGAGAGATGTGGGCACAGGGTAGGTGCAGAATCCTAATGGGGTCCTTTCTTCCCTTGCTTGATTAATTTGAGTGGAAACAAATTAATCGATTGTGCAGACAGTTAAATTGTCATCAGTAGTCTTCAGAGTAAACAGATAAAATGTGAATTTAGCAGACCTGTACAGACAGCACAGGGCTGAGCTCCTGTCAGTGTATATTGTGCATGTGCAGAGACTGGGGTGGTACAAATCTGCATAGCTCCACTGGCAGGAGAAAGAGCAAGCAAAAAACAAATACACAGAGTTACATGCCCCTGTTTGTCTAGGAGCATCTGGAGTAGTTCATCCTACATTAGGTGAAGAATTGCTACTGAAAAGGCATTAGCTTTTTTTTTTTTCCCCCTGCTGGCTGTGGGTGGGACTTAAGAAGAGCTGTAAATGCAAACGTGACCTTACCCAAAATGTATTCTTAACTCCATCCTCAGTTGCAGTAGAACATGATGTAATAGAACTGAAAAAATCCACAATAAGTATTAATTATAATAATTCTTATTACAAGAAAGACTTATTTTATGGTGAGAACAAGCAATCACTGGAACAACCTCCACAGGGATGTTGTGGAGTCCCCATCACTGGAGGTTTGCAAGATGCAACTGGACAGGGTGCTAAATAGTCTTCTTGAGGCTCCCTTTCCCATGAAAGGTTGGAACAGATGATCTTTTAAGATACTTCCAAACTGAGCTGTTATTTGGTTTTGTCATCAATACTTTTGTGTTCCTTTAGCACTGCTTATTTTAAGGTCTCAGCTCACTAAAACTCAGGTCTCAGATGAGCCTGAAGGTAGTTGTGCTTTATCTCCATGTTGTAGATCTTTGTTGACCAGTCAGGATGGAACTCAGTGGAGGACAAAGGATTTAACTCAAAACTTGCTTAGTAAGAATAGGACCTGCTATTGGGTAGAGCCTGCCCAGGTGACCTGTTGGAAGATCCTTGCAAGGAACTGCAGTCTCCATGGTTGGTGGTTTGAAGTGGCCTCACTTCTCACGTGGCTGTCCTGAGGTCAGACTAGACCTTCTGTGTACACAAAACCCTGCTTACCTGTAGGTAACAGGACAACATTGCTAGGGAGTAGAAAAAAAATTAAGTGTCAGTCTAAAAAATGGCATTTTTCCTGTAAAACTAGAAAATATTTTTTTAGAAACGTGAATGTTTAATTCTAAGCTTACTGTTTTGTCTTTTATGTTCACAGGCATATTTGGAAAACTATAATTCTGGGCCAGATTCTCTCCTTGTTTATCTGTGGGACTGCTGTTACAAGCCAGTACCTGGCAGAAAAATACCACGTGAATACTCCAATGTTTCAAAGTTTCATCAACTATACTTTGCTGCTTCTAGTTTATACAACAATGCTGGTATTTAGGACTGGTATGTGAAATATGGGATGGAAGATTCTAATTCATCTTTTTTTTTTCTTTCTACATTTTCCTTTCAGAATTTGAAAATAAAGACCTCAATACTCATACTAGTTTTTAAAGTTCCTGCTTTATAGCAACACGTGGAAATTAATTTCACAGGTTAAATGTGCATTTAATTTGTTATAATGTTGTATCCATTTAAAGTTTTGTGCTCTTTGGTTTGAAGTCATATGTTAATTAGGAAAAATAAGCTTTGTTGTAACACATTTTGTTACCAGAGGCTGTTTAGTATTCTCCCTATTCTTATTAATTTGCTCTTTAGACAGCTCTAGTCTTGCTGTGTTTTGCTTCATGTGGAAGAATTTCTGTGCTTTTCACCATTTGCATTGTCTCCTCCCAGGCTGTGTTTCCTGTTACTGTATCTTAAGCAGGGGCAGGCAAAGTCAATCTTGGTATTGTTTATGCTTCTAAAAAGCAAAATTTCCGTGCAACATTTGATTGGAAAGAAACACATATTGATTGCTGCTTTCTCCTAAACAGGCAGTGGCAGTCTTTGGCAGATTTTGAAACAGAGATGGTGGAAGTACATTATTGTGGGACTAGCTGATGTTGAAGCCAATTACACGATTGTAAAAGCCTACCAATATACAACCCTCACAAGTGTGCAGGTAAGGACTGATCTCTCTTTTTGAACTGTTGCTTTTATTACAGTTTTGGACTGGTTTCTAAAATGAGATTCATAGGACAGACATGGAAGCTATTTAAAAGCTAAAAAGAACTTTCCAGTATCTATTTTCTCTCTGCTGTACAGGGAAGAGCATCCTGTATCATGAATAACCTTTCCAGGAAGCAGAGAAGATTGGCTGGTATTACCCTGTGCCAGCTCTTGAGTTTGACCCTAATTATTTTGATAAAAGCACTTCTAAGAGTTTGCTGACAGCCACTCAGTTTTTTCTCCTGCACAAAATACAGATTTATGACCAGATAACAGTCACTCAGTGCAGGTTCTTGCTGATGAGAGTGAGGTGGATCTTTTGCCTAGTCCTAGAAGCTACGGGAGGCATTGTGAGATGTAACCCCACCTGTGAGGACACACTGAATGTCAGCTGGTGTTGCTGCCCATGCAGTGAGGTACCAGCCTTGTGGCTTTTGGATGTGGCAGTTCAGGGCCCTCTCTGGAAGAGGTGGAAGGAAGGTCAGCATAAATAAATAGTAGACATCCTCTGCAACACCAGTGCTTGATGCTGCATTGCTGCACTAGGATAAATCTTGTGTTCTGAAAAAGCTCTATAAATAGAAGGGCTAAAGCTGGGGTTTCTTTGTCACACTACACAGACAAAAGCTGCTGGAAGAGTCAGTGCTTTTCTCCTGCCTCCAGCCACAGTCTCCTGCAGGGCCGGTTTCCTTGAACAAACTAACTCAGTACACTGAGCAAAGTGGGAGTAAACCCTGCCTTTGGCTACTGTTAGTGAGCTGTGTCAGGCCCAAGTTAACTCACTGTGTGACTTCACAGCTGCTGTGGGAACAAGGGGGAGGATGGTGCATGAGCAAGCAGGGAGCGTGTCCAGGTTGTGCCAGTTCATGCCTGCTGTTAGCAGTGGTGGGGATCTGTGGCTGGCGCCATGGCCTCACTTACCTAAAAAAAAAGAAAAGTAACATGAAGACTTGGCTGTTAGTTGGAAAGGAGTCAGTGTTTTACAGAGTCAGAGTAATAGGGGTTAATATTTAAGAGAATTACCTGTAAAGCAATAAACTCCTGCAGTCTGGGCTCCCTTTAGAGAATTGCAGTAAATTTTCTTTGCACTGCTGAAGACAGGTTGTGTCTCTTGGGTTGTTTTGTCATATTTCCACTTCATACTTATGTATTATGACTCATTAGGTCTTTAATCCCCTTACAACTAATGCCTAAGAAATTGAAGTTCTAAGAGTGACTTCTTTCAGTCTCAAGATCAGGTTAAGCTAAGTCTCAAGTTAAGTGGGACACTCTTTGACCTTATACTTTACAGCTGAGCAAGCCAGGACTTTGATCCAAGTTCTCAGAAGTAGTAAAGCTATTCCCATGATTTCTTTTATAGAAATTAAGAAAGAATAGATATAATAGATTGTCCTGTCCAAAAAACTCAAGCATTTTCTGAGCCTTTTTCCCTTTTGGTAACCTTATGACTGATGCTGTTTTGTGTCAGTTCAGTAATTGCGATTTTTTGCAGTTGCCTGTTGCCCTGAGGTTTCTTGCACATTCTCTGAAGTCGCCAGTTTCTCACCATTGTCAGAAATGAGATACAGGGGAAAAAAACCCACAATGAAAGCCTGTGATTTGCTCTAGTGCAAGGCATTTTCTTTTTGTTTTTGGCAAGCAATTTTGCAGCTACATCAGTACCTGTGGTTCAGAGCACCCAGTCTGATGGCCTGTCTGCAGTGCTAGCTGTGAGTGGATGCCCAAGGACCATAAAAACAACACAGGGGTTTATGGCACCTTCCCAAATGCAGTGTAATCATTGTTAAAATGCTGTCTGGCTGGAGCTTCAGCTCACCACTATGAAATGTAGCTTCAAAGATAAGGTTTTTTCAGCTCAGCAGGGAACTTCCATGTATTTTCTCACACACACACAGGCAGAACTGGTTTCCCTTTAGTTATCAAATACCAGCATTTTACAGGAGGGGTTTGGAGATTTTTAGGGTGATAACAGTGGGATGGCAGCTCTCATTTCTCGGTAAATACAGAAGACGACTTTGGTCCACAATTGAACTGTTTGGCTGTGGCTGAGGCAGTGCCAGGATACCCCTTACTGCCAGTGTCCTTTTTTCCTGTAGCAGGACTTGACTGTGCTGCAGTTTGACCACCTATTACAGCACGAAGCTGAGTCGGGACAGGTTCAGGTTGGATATCAGGAAAAGATTCTTCACCCTGAGGGTGGTTGGGCACTGGAACAGGCTCCTCAGGGAAGTGGTCACAGCACCAAGCCTGACAGAGTTCAAGAAGCATTTAGACAACAGGCACATGGTGTGACTCTTGGGGTGTCCTGTGCACAGCCAGGAGTTGGACTTAAAGATCCTGATAGGACCCTTCCAACTCAGGATATTCTGTGATAACAATTCTGTGATTTATAGCAAAAAAACAAGCAGTATAGCTGTGGTTTGATGTTTTTAACATGTTCTTGGGCACACTAGCGTTCGCTCTGTAGATAATTCAGATAGAAATTTTTTTAAGGCAACTATTGACAGATTGTCAGCTGATGGAAGAGTGCTAGCCTCAATAGAAGAAAATATAGGATGAGCCCCTGGGGCTCAGCTGGAGGCTACTCTCAGGGAGCCTTGTGGGGAATGAGCAGGATGGGCAGTTGAGCATTCTTGCTTACAAAGCTGTCTGAAGCTGGTAATTATAAGCAAACCAATGGCCTCCAGCTGTGTATGATAATTTATTAGCCATATATTAAAAAGTATTTTAATAATTTACCCTACTTTTAAAACCTCTATAAACATTGTGGCCAAAGCATGGCTTGAGTCAAAACATTTGTAAATCAAGTCACCAGGTTATCTGTTTTTTCCCCCCCTTGTTAAAAAATACGGGCTAGAATTGAATAAGATGAGAGTTTGAAGAGGCTCTACTGGAAATAGTAGTCAGTACTACAGTACTGCTGTAAATATTGTAAAACCTCTTTTAATTGGTTTCATTGACACAATTCATCGTGATACTACGTCTGCTTTGCACCTCTTTGATCTTGATCCTGTACAGAAGAGCTCTGTAATGTACTAGATGAAGGGAAGGTAAGATCCAGTAGTTGGAAATCTGATTTCATCTGTCTGTAATTGAGGGTAATTGTCTCCTGGAACAGATTACCAGAGCATGTTCTTCATCATTTGGTGCCTCTGTGTCCTGGCTGCAAGTGCTCTAACCATGGTGCTGTTGTTCTACAGTGTGTTCTTGGTCTGGATGCAGCAATCCCCCACCTGAAAGAGCTTCTGGCTCATTATATACTACTCCCTTACATCCTAATTAAGATGTTTTTAAAAGGGTTTCTACTCTTTCTGTTTGGGTTGAAAAACTGCTTGGAGTTTGGAAGGCTACATGCTAACATCTCAGTTAATAGGAAGTGAAAGTTTACTTATTAGTAGAAGAGGTATCTACCACCAGAGGGGTAAACATTTTGCTTTCTAATGCTTGTAGTGTTTCTTGTTGTTTGATACTAGTCAAAACAGTCAAATTTGAAAGAAATGTTAGAGGTTTTCTTGAGTCTAGACTAAAGGTAAGATAGAGAACCTGTGACAAGATAGAAGGTCACAGTGATATTTTCCATGGTGTGAAGTTATATTGAAATACTTGGTATCACAAACTGGGACTTGGGCAGTTGTAATATCTCATAATCCAGCCTGAAGAAGTACTTTTATGCTTTGTAGACTTTACAAACTGGACAAGCTGGAGACAATCCAAGGAGCAATGACAAATAGATGGAAGGATTAGAGGCACTGTTAGGATTTAATCTTTAATAGCTGCTCTTAGCAGTCTGCTTCCAAGACTTTACTATGTATAGTTATGAACAAGTAGAACCAGACTTGCTATCAAAATTTTAACAAGTTTGGTTGAAGCCCTTGGGGAAATGGCACACCACAGAAGTTGGCTGCAGTGCTGCACTGAGGCAGGCAGAGCCTGGAAATAAACATTAAGAACTAAGGGCTCTTGTCTTGATTGCAGGGATTATGCCCGAGTCCTACTATCTGGACATATTTTGTTGAGGCTTCAAGAGGCCAAGTTTTAAGGGCTGACATTTGAGAGTAATTTCTGAGGAATCTTTGGGAAGTTGACTGTATGTTCTGCTGTAGGCTGTTCCCTTATGTAGTTCTGTGGCACTCTACTGAGACAGGTCAGAAACTACACCTTTTCTTTCCTTCAACAAATTTAGAAACAAAATCTATTTAGTTGAATTAAATATTAAACCAATTATGACTAGCACAGTGGTATTGATAGTACTTGATTATTTTAGAACAATATGCCTGTCTTACGCTGCAGTGTATATTCTTCCATATTAAGTACACAGCTAACTCTTGCTGCTTCCTGTACTAAAGGAGAATAGAAGATCCTTGGAAGTGTCCAAGGCCAGGTTGGAGTAGTTGAGTGGAAGGTGTCCCTACCCATGGCAGGAGGGTTGGAACTAGATGAACTTTGAGGTCTCTTCCAATCCAAGCAGTTCTGTGATTCTGTGGGTGGGTCTAACAGCGAAGCAAAGGTACACAGAAACTTTCACAGAAAAAATAAAGAAAGCAAAGATAAGTCAGAGCATCAAGCCCAAAGCTGTAGGGTCAGGTCCTTGTCACGGTCACATCAATGTAAAATTAGATTACTCGTACCCATCAATAGTTCTGTATTTTTGCTTTGCGTACATGGAGCCCTGGGGAGCAGTGCTGTTTCAGAGCAACATCCTAGCATTCATTTGTGAAGATGCAAAGATTGATTACATCCAACATTAGAAGAGTTTCTAAATCAGTGCTTTCTTACCGAGAGAAAGTGGACCCCTGTTCCAGCTCCTCCTTCATTTGCAAAATGCTTTTAATGGTGAAGTGTGTGTCTCACCCCTCTGTTAAACAAATCTACTGGGGCTGCTTTGCAGATTTTCGTTAACATCTGATGATTGGAAGTAAGATCCTGTGCATTTGCTTTCGGGATGTTGCAGTCCAGATTTGGGGTGGGTTTCTAACTCAAACAATTTTTCTGTACACAGCTCCTGGACTGTTTTGGGATTCCTGTGCTGATGGCTTTGTCGTGGTTCCTTCTGGGAGCAAGATACAGGCTGATACATTTTGTTGCTGTTGCCATCTGTTTGCTGGGTGTGGGAACAATGGTGGGTGCAGACATTTTGTCAGGGAGGCAGGACGGTGAAGGTAAGGAGTCCTTTATTGTGGGGGGGAACAGCAGAGAGATGGTTCCTGCTGTGGACAGGAACGCAGAAATAGTAGTAGATACAGTTCTTTTTTAAAAGAGAACATGTTGCTATTTTTATTTCTTGTCCAGGAAGAGGAGATGTTGATTTTATGGGGAGCTGTGGAATTTCTTTGCTTGTATGTACGGATATTTCTACCACCTTAAAAAAAAAACCCACTTGTGTTAAGTTTAAATTTTGCTGCTGTTCATTAGACAATGTAATGAAAAGTCTCATTCCTGAAAGCTTGTTCACTTTGACTGTCATGTAAGATGGTTTAACAGAAGAAGCTGCCTCTCCCTGCAAACCTTGTCTTGTTTATACGGTATGAACCTGCTGGCAGCCAGACTTCTCTGGGTACAAGTAACACATAAAAAATTGCTCACAGCAGCTGACTTCTCAGAGTTCTCTTTGGCAGACCCACCAGAAATGGTCCATGTGTCCCCAAGGTCACAGCCTGGAAAGCACAGGCTTACTACAGGAGTGCAAAAGGAGGTGGGGTAGGATGCCAGGATTCCTGGGACCTCTGCGAGGGAGGCTGGGCTCTGGGGCCAGGAGTCAGCTGGGTGCAGATAAGGGCAGGTCTTGTCTTATCTGTGACAGATGCCTAAATCAACCCGTATCATAGCAGTCTTACTTTGAATAAGAATTTTGAATTTTCAGGGCCAGAGGCTATGAGAGAAGGTAAATTTCAGTGCATTGCCTTCATCAGGCAGCATAGAGATAAGACTGTGTGGTGTTATTTTGGGGCCTTACTGTAGGTAAGACATAAGACAAACCGAAGTTTAGCTTTATTGCTATGTGGTACAAGTATCTTGGAGGGAGAAGAATATTTCCCTGAGACACTAGGAAGTTGTGCTTTATTTGATGACCTGGGGATCCTTACTGCTTCTTACCCTCATATTTTAGATGTATTTTCTTAGTGATTGCTTAGGGAAGAAAGTTTTAAACCAATCAAAGGATTTAAACAGCAGTGAACTTCTTGCTCTTTAGCTGATGCACAGAGACATTTAATGATGAGTGATTGTAGCACAGGGAGTCCTGTTTACAGTATAAATACATTGCAACAGGACACGTGGTACCACCCGTCTGCAGTGCCCACTTAGGACATGACATAAACCTGAAGCTTAGTCCAGTGCCCACTTAGGACATGTCCCTCCAAAATCAACAGGCTGATTTTAGCAAGCCTTGAATCAGGCCTTAGTGTAAAAGTGGGGACAATATTCTCAAAATGCAGAGAGCATCTCTAATTGGGAATTTGCTCAATTCCCTACAGTGCCTGAGGTCAGCAGAAGTAGGATTGGACCAGATGATACAGCAGTGTCTTGGCTGGGATGAGATGTAAATGTTGGGTTTAGCTCACTCCACACTGTGCAGGGTGAGGTGAGAAGGCAGCAGAATCTGTGCTCAGACACTCCTCTGCACACACAGGAAGGGTTTCCTTCCTCTCCCCTCTGGAATGGGCTAGGAAGATAGAGATGTTCAAGATAAATTTGCTTGCCTTTTTAAGGAAAGTTAAAAAGTGTTTGCGGCATTACCCTTATTGTGGATTAATATTTCTGTACAGGTAGTGACGTGGTGATTGGAGATGTCTTAGTGCTTCTTGCTGCTTCTTTGTATGCCATTTCTAATGTGGGTGAGGAATACATTGTGAAAAATCTGAGCAGAGTGGAGTTTCTAGGAATGGTGGGCTTGTTTGGGACTATTATCAGCGGTCTACAGCTGTAAGGATCTAATATTTATTTTAAAACTAATTAAGAATATACTACAGATGATTGCTTGTATACCCTGAAATGATGTTATTAAATTCTTTGTTGCATCTGTGTTTGGCTATATGGGAGTCCTTCCACTTGAACTGATTTTTGTTGTTGATCAGCATCTGTTTTATATCCTTTTTATTTGCACTACTCTTACTACAGCAGTTCTAAAGCTGAACTCCTGCAGTTGAACACATAGGATACTTGGCTGTATTTTTGATCTTGTTGATGTTTGTGAGGACACTCAGTATGATGAGAACTGTTCATAGGAATGTATTTCTTAAAGAATTTTCTCTGTGGAAAAGATTAGGAGATAATTGTTAGCAGGAGATCTTCTATAATAAACTCAAGTTTAAAATGAAGCCATGTATACTCTTACAAATAACCACATTTGAGTAACAGACCAGATGCACTTAAGTCTGTCTAATGAATTATATAGTCCTCATTTCTCATCATTATAGTTAATAATTTCCTCAAATGGTATATCAAATAAAACTGAATCGCTGAAGGATTAAAACCCCTGTGAAGAAGGCATAAGAATTAAATAACAGTGCTCTTGACTTTCAGGCACTTTATGTCTTTTTTCATGCTTGTTAGATGTTTGAGCTAGTGTCATTCAGTAAAATTTGAAACAGAAAAATGAATGGCTTCTAGATCAAACTGTTTCCTATATATTTGGTAATTAAATTCTCTGTTTTAGAATGATTTTTTTTCCTTTTTTACTATATTATATCTTTTCTCTAACTCTAGAGCCATTGTGGAACATAAGGAGATAATGAGAATTCAGTGGAACTGGAAAATTGGTATGTGTATGACAAAATAATGTGCATGTTACAGAACACTGGAAAATTATAATCATTTAGACTTTGAATGGTGGGGCTTTTCTTTTCTTTCTCTGAATTACAACCAGCATTAATATTATATTTCACAAGTTTATTTTCTTCAAACTTTGCAGCTCCGCAAAGAGAGAGGGTCTGCAGGATTGAACATTAAAACATTTGCATTTTACATATAACTTGAAATAATTTTTCAAACTAAATTGAAATAAGTAGAAATGAAACCTGTTTAATTACTGACCTGTTTGTTGTTGAAACAGCGTAAGAACATTTTTTGTTGTCCTTCCTAAATGAAGTACAGGAAAAATTAACACATTTTGACCTGAACAGAACTAAACGTTACAAAGAAGTGTGGCTCTAAATTGCTTCATTACATCTTCATTCAAGCTCTTATGTTATGTAGGAATGAATGAGAACTTTCTTGTATAGATACAGTAATTCTTGCAATACAAGGTAGTCTTCCATGCTTCTCTTACATGTACATCCCATATCTTTTAGGAGATAAAAATGCATAGTTTTAAAGCATCTGAAGAATATCAGTGCTCTATAAAATCATAGCTCTGTGCCTGAGGAGTAACGTGTCACCTTGTTTTGCAGCACTACTGTTCATAGCCTTTGCCCTGTGCATGTTTGGGCTGTACAGCTTCATGCCAGTTGTGATTAAAGTTACCAGCGCAACCTCCGTCAACCTGGCGATTCTGACTTCAGATCTCTACAGTCTCTTCCTTGGCCTTTTCCTGTTTCGCTACAAGGTGAGTACATTCATTCCTTCACTTTCATATTCTTTCACTTACATTTCTACTCCAAAAGTATAAAGTGTCATGTTCCTCAAAGCCCCAGAACAGTCGTTTGCACATTTCTGCAGCTTTTGTCATTCACTGTTGGCAGGTGTCAGTCAGGAGGAGTCAGGTTAGTTAATGACAGAGCCTCACACCATTAGCCAGAGGGCCATTTTCAAACCGTGTCACACTTGAAGGAATAAGTTAATGTTAAGAGATAGTAAATAATTTCCTGAGGTGTTCCAATTATAGAGTTCTCACTGAAACCCCTTTCTGAAGCTGTATGTTAGATCTGGTTCATTACTCCAAGTGTCCAAGGAGAGGGTTTGAATCTCCCTGTCCTGAAAGGCATTTGGTGTCTGAAAGAGGACCAGTTTGATTTTCAGAAAATAATATTTCTTTCAGAAGTTTAATTTGTTCATTACCAACATTTTGGGTTGAGAATCAAGCTCTCTCAGGGCTGCTGCTAAGGAGAGACGAAGGGATCTGAAAAAATATAGATAAATGTATTATTCTGTACACTGTCCACAAGGCAGTTACCTTTATTGTGCTCTAAAATATTTTTGGCAGTGTCTGCTCAAGCTAAATGACAGTGCTAAAAGGATTTCAGTCCACCCTCCACTTTTCATCCAGAATCACTTATGAGCATCTAGCTCATTAAAGTAATTGGAGTAATTGAGTCAGCTGCTCGGTGACTTGAAGGGCTTGTGAGAGTGAGAAGCTTGTGAACTTTGCTTAGGAACTTAATTTGTATTATTCCATGTGGTTGCTTTCTCTTCAGCCAGAAGGTTTTAGGTCAGATTAGTTTTCTGAAAATGAAGGCAGTGCAGAGTCTGGTAATGGTAGAGTCTGACAGCAGCTAGATTTTCCTTTTCAAGAGTCTCTTAGCTCAGCTTTCCTTCGTGTTTTGGGTTCCAAACTTTTCTCCAAGCTACAAAGCATCCATTAAAAATGAATGCAGGAAGCAAACCATACTTATGGTCTAACAATTAAATCCTTTCTGAGTCACTTCCAAATGTGGATTTTGGTACCCAGATAGGTTAACTCAAGAAGTGATTATAAATTTATATTCATAATAGTGAAGAGGAAGAAGAGCTTTGGAAGGGATATATTAAATTTTTTTGGGGGGGTTTTCAGCTTATTTTGGGATGAGGTTTTTCTGGGAGCAGACCTTCTCATAACTGCTAACAGTGAGGTATTCTGGTACCAAAAGGAAAAACAAATAGGTGAAGACTTTGGGACTGTGTTGAGAGAACTTCAGATATTTATTGAAAAAGGAACTTGCACTGGGGTTAGAAACAATGAAGTAGCAAAAAGGGGAGTAATAATAATGCCACATCTTTAGTAATCAGAGGATTTGAGATAAGTTATTATCTCTTCTGTTATCTGAGATAACCGTGAACCGAGAGAGCCTAATTTTGACATGGCTCTTAGCAGTAGCAAATCTTATTGCTGAGTTAACCATATAGTCTCTTTACCTATGGGGCAAAGAAACCAAGTAGGATGTTTGCTGGATTAAGAAGCACTTTGGATACAGGAATCTACAAACAAAAATACAGGGAATTGCTCTGTATTCCCCATTATCACATGGTATTTCACAACAAGCTGCTGGAGGCTTAGCTGGGCTGTAGAGTAGAGAGAGCAATGGAGAGCTCTGAATTGCCGTGGTCTGAGCCTGCTCTGAAACAGACAAACAGAAGGACAACAATCAGTGGCTACAGCAGAGACCAGGCCCAGGAATTGATAAAGTTTTGACTTGTGCACAGTGTTTTGCTAATGCACTTACCATTTTGGCCCCAGCCATGTCTGTTTTAAGTGAAATGTGATTTTTCATGCCTGTTTTGAACTGTTTTTTTTTTTTCCTATTACTACATAATGAATCCTTGCTGTGCTTCCTAATGAAGTCATTATATAGATACCTGTAATCTCTGAAGAGATATTGAGAAAGATCTTCTCATGCATTAGTTGTATAAACTGCTGTGGAAGGGAGTGTACTGCACAAACAGACGCTAGATGGAGATACAGTCCTCCAGTAACATTTAAAGTACTCTCTATGCTCAACAGCTGCACAAAGTATGACTGGAATCAGTGTCTGAAGCAATAAAGTTGTTGTAATATTTGAAATTTAAAAAAAATGAAAGAAGAAATAACCCAGGGAAAAAACCACTAAGTTCTCCTCTAAAGGAAAGAAAGAATGAATGTAGGCCTGATGGAGCAGCATGGGTAATGTTTACCTGTGCCAATAAATGCAAAAATACAGGCAGGCCTTGAGTCACAGCTACACTGCAGCAGCTTTGGCACCCTGCCTTGGTGAGTGTATGCACTCCTGGAGGCATTGACTCATCAGGATCAGAGACACTTCCAACCTTGTGCGCACTGCACTGCCAGAGGGGTCTGCAGTTCCTGTGACTGCCCAGCCTCAGGCCCTTGCACACAGGCACATGCTCACTCAGGGCCTTAGGCTGGAGAATTTGTGCAGGTGGTTGGATACAGCCCCAGGCTCTGCCCATTTGCTGGGAACAGGTCAGTGAGGGGTATGACCATGAGTGATCCTGCTGCCTCTGTTGGGATAGTTCAGAGCTTGATGGTTCCTCCTGTGTGGGGCAAGCGCTTGAGTCCAGGCAAACAGCCATCGAGGTGAGGAGAGAGGGCACTTAACACAAGGCCACTGTGTTTCAGTCTGCTTTTCCTTTTGTGTGTTGCCATCCAAGAGTTTCCAAGCCAAGTGACTCCCAGCTAGGAATTGCAATGCCTTAATTGTAGATACCTCAGACTTTTTTGGAGGAGAGTCCACTGTCTAGGTACTACCATTCATTTCATCATGATAAACTAGAACATATTTTTCAAGCATGTCTAAGGAAGGTAAGGAAGTTAGAGGATACTGACAGAGGTATGTAGGATATGCTGGTCCTTCCTCCTAGTGTTTAATCAGTGTGGTTTGATAAGGGAATATGGAGGATTTTAATAAACCTGCTGAAAAGTGTTCCTGGCTGTGGATAACTTCAACACGGTATTATTGAATCTGGTGTTATGAAGTAAGTATTTGTCTTTCTGTCAAGGTGGATGAATCTTGGCAATTACTGGAATTTTAACAGGCAAGTGAACAATAGAGTGCCTGTTGTACTTCTGCAATTTGTACTCTTTAGCTCTCACCACTCTTCGTAGCTTGCAAATGCCAATCTTGTAAAAGCAGCCTCAGCCTCTGTCCCCGCAAGGACCTGTTGGGTGTAGAGAGCAAACTGGTTTTGATCCAACAATAACACTCATCTAGCCCTGCAGATGGTTAAGAGATCTGTGCAGAGAACTAGCTGCTCTGGTGACTTGCAATAGCACAGAGATGCATCTCTTGGCAGAACCTGAAATACTTGCATGTGCTGGATTAAAATGCTCTTAGGGGTATAGAGTGTTTCAGTATTCATGTGTGTAAACAACTTTCATTCAGTATGACTGTGTTTACACCCATTTGTTCTCTCTGTTAAGATTCTTATATGTAGACCTGAGAAAACTCCCCGTCCAACAGTCTTGGGAATGAGGTGCAGAGAAAATCAGCCAGTGGCCCAAGTCTTTAAGTAAATAGAGCTGTTGAATTTTGGTTTTCAGACCTGAATCCAGCTCATGGTGATAATCCTTATTAAAAGAATTCTTACAAGGATGGGTAGCTTTCACATTCTTGAAACAAGGCAGCGTTGGCATGTTCTTGTATCAGGCAAGACTTAACGCATCTCTTTCTCTCCTCTGCCAGTTTTCAGGTCTTTACATCGTGTCCTTTGTTGTCATCATGGTGGGCTTCACCTTGTACTGCTCCATTCCTACTGGGAGGGCAGAACCCACGGCCCTGCCGCAGCCCGGCAGCACCGGCCTGGACAACGCTGCACTGAAGCTCGAGGAGAACGACGGCGAGACCCCGGCCGTAACTGTGCAGTTCACGAGAGGAGAAACCGTGGTGGTCAGCACTGATTAAAGACATGGCAGCACTTCAAAACAGACCTTTTTTTTTAATTGCCAAATTTCCCTCAAGTATTAATCCAGAGAACTGTCCTACTGCCAAGGCACATGTCATACCGTGCTGGGTTTAATGCACTTGATAGACTTTTAAGGCCAGATCCTCAATCAGTGAAACTGTATTGATTTGCCCTTGCAGAAAATCTGGCCTTTAGATGAAGACAGATTAGTATTTATGTGGAGTCTCTGGAAAGTGAGAGACTGTTATTTTTAAGTGCTTAATTAACTTAACAACAAATGCTTAACAACAAACGGGAAAAAAACTAAGCCAAAGCAAGCTCCCAGGTCACTTAATGGGGAGCAAATATGTTTTATATTGCATTAGGGACCTAAATCTGCACAATGCTGTCTGAGGGCTTCATGGTTTCCACCCCTCAGTGCAGGGTGCCCTCAGACAGCATCTTGCAAAAGCTGCTCAGCTTCTCACAGGACCTGGTTCTGCAAGTCACACTACATTCATACACCTTCTACGTGCCAGTGGACCTCATTCCTCTACGGAAGGATTTCCTGCCTACATTCCATCCAAATGTTCATCTCTTCACATTGCTGCCCTCCCTGTCACCTGCTGGGGCTGCTACATGTATTTTATTTTGAATTTTGCTAGTATGGGAAGTTTGAATATGAGTTTTTGTAATTCTTCCTGTTTCTCTCTGTGGCCTTTTGTTTGGTGCATTCCTATTAGCTGTGGAGGAGGCAAAGGCAGGCTCGTCCTCTCTTCAGTAGAAGTGAAAGTGGGTTTTTTTTCTGGATGAGAAAGCAAAATGGTTTGAACAGAAGTTCACTTATCAGTGAATTTCTCCCTGAAACGGGACACATTTCTGCTGAAAGGGTTGTAATAAAATTGGCATTTCTTCAAAAAATTGAATCATCTAAGCCAACTCTCATGGCAACAATAATGACATAATATCCAAAAGGTTAGGTGCTTTCAGTAGATACACTGGCAATTTTCCTACCCCTCTCTATATTTACAATAAATGATGAAGAAATACAAGGCTGCAGTTTTAAGATCAGTAAAGCCATACTGGAGTTTTATTTTATCTTTTGTACAAGCCTTAAGAGCTCAGGTGTATGAAGTAAAAAAAGAATAAAGTATTCAGCAGCTGGGCAGTTGGTCTTGGTTTGCTTATTTTTTAAGCTAGGATTTCTTTATTGCTCAAAATTGTTTTCATTAATTTTGCCAACTAAATAATCCTTTTACTGGCTAAGCTTTGCTCTAGAAGGAAATACAATATTTTCTGAAGATACCGGTGATCAAATGACACAGACTGGGTTTGTGCTTCTAGTGTAGTTTATTTTCCAGGAAAAATCTTACCTGATTGTTGTTTAGCAATAGGAAAACAAGGTTCAACAGATACTGCAGCAACAATTTCTGCTTTTTCACTGTGTAGTTCGTGCACAGAAATGTGAACAGGTGCTGATGTTTTATGGAAAGCATTTTGGGTCCTCTCCCATGTAGAATGCTCCTTTTGAGGGGTATGGTATTTATTTTATTTTCTAAAATTATGTGGTAGTAATGTCAGAACACAGATCAGTGTAACATAATGTAGATTTTATCTGAAAGTACATGGGAGCGTATATTGACTCAGGCTTTGGCCAGTCTTCAAAACACAGGACCATCTTGTGGTGTGGTGTGAGTGCTCAGGCAGTAGCACATCTTCTCAGCATAGAGACCACTGAAACCAAAATTGTGTAAAATCTGGGTGAGATTCTAGGCAGAGCCTGGATTTTTTTTTCTTCCAAGGCTTTTAAAATGTGACTGTAATAGGAGGTTAGAATCTAATTCAAGCAGATTGGGCCAGACAGGACTTCTGAGCTGCAAGGAGAGGGGAGCAGTGTGGGGCAGCTTAGATTCCCCAGCACAAACACTGGGACACCTTAGTGATTTGACACTTTTATTCTGAGTTGAAAACTTTAAAACTCTGTTTCACAGATACAGGCTGTGATTTATTTTCTTATGCTGTCATTTTATGCCATGCAAAAGATTTCCTGGAATATTGTGGGGTAGCTCAGATTCACGCGTGCTAACGCCACCAAGAAGGTCTTTCAAGCTCTCAGCGAGGACAAGGTTGATATTTTCTGTCAGTGCTTCTGTCAATGACTCTGTGCTCTTGCCATCCTCATGATGGCTCCCATTTATCTCCTTGTCATCCTGCTGCCTCCTCTGGCAGCCTGGGACGGTGGCCAGCCACATACTGGTGGCCATGCACACTTAGTGTCCTGCCTTTCATCACCTTAAATTTCTACTGCATTTCCGTGGCATGGCTGTCTGGGTGGAGAGGAGGCAAAGCTGACTTTGAAGAGTTCTGCATCACAAACCAGCACCATGGTGTGGTCCAAGCTCTGGGCACGTGAGGTACTTGAAGCCTGACCTTGAAGAGTCCCCAACACCGGGTGCTGGTCCCTTGAACTGCTTTGTGTGGGAGGGGGCCAGGTATATCAGTGGTCCTTGCTCTTTGTCCCATGAATCAGAAGGAAGTGGGTGCAGACTGTTGAAGAAAGATGCATTGCTTCAGAGCACAGGTGACACATGTGTTGCTGGTGGGGAAACAAATGTTCAGTTAATGAGTCACATATGCCAGATCCTCTGGTACCTCTGAGACAATGTGCCTGGGTGAGTCTTTAACATAAATCTTTCTGGAATATTGGAATAAGCTGGAGAAAAAAAATAAATCCATCTGTCACTTGCATTAAACACAAGAATCCAAATAAAAATGTGTGACATCCAGCCTTCCTCCAAGGTTTGGTTACAAAACAGCAAAAGTTATCTGGCTTCAAAATGTCATGGTGTGTTGGGAAGTAAGAAATTAGTGTGGCACTAATTGTGTCCTAACATCTCTAGAGCTTGAGGGAGATGATGGGCTTGTGGACATCAGCTATTTTAAGGTTTTTGACCTTTTCTAGGTCACACATACTCAGTTCTGTATGATGTGATGTCTGGAACAAGCACATCAGTTCTTGTCAGCACCATTCATTCACGCTATTTATTGTGGGATATTTCATTGTGTTATATATATATGCTTGTCTTGGAACTATCTATTTCAATCAATTTAGGAGGTTTGACAGAGAGAAGCTGCACATGCTCTGTGATCAATCATGGACAATTTTGAGCAAGCAGACAGAGATTACTAAAAATGGAGAGTGAAGGATCCTGCAACTGGTTTGGTCTTTCACCCAAGTACAGCCTCCTGGCAGTATCAGTGTTACACCTGATGAGAATCCAATGAGCTGTGATGTTGTTGCAGATTTAATGTTTAACTTGAGGCTACACCTAAACATACATTCCTCAGACAAACAGCATCCTAGGTATTGGAACCTCACCTTCTCGAGCTCTCTCTTTGCAGTCCTCAGAAGGAGCAATTCAGCTCTCCCTTGGAGATGCCAATATTTCTTTACTGAGTTTGCTTGTTTTGGGTGGAGCCAAGCCAAACCTAGAGATCCCAACCAATGCCCCATTCTTATGGATATTGGTGTCTGTAGTAAGGGGCTATACAAACTGAAACGTTTACAATTTATGTGAGAGATGAAAGAAGCACAGAGAAATTTTCTTAGCAGCTATGGCAAGCCTGTGGCTGGTTCAACAAGATTTTGTGTTCAGTGGTGTCTAAAATATGCATCCTTGACTCCTCTCCTGATACAATTTAATTTTTCTCTTGTATAAAAGCATTCAAGACTGAAAGTTATAGATTTTACAGAAAAGAGCCAGAAGGAAAAATATGATTTCTTGTACAACACGGGTCAACAGATTGCATCTGATTGCTCACAAGTAAAAACAGCACCGTTCCAGCTACTAGGAAGAAAATTACCTCTATCCCAGCCAAAATCAGAACAAGGTATAGGTTTTAGTAATGTTGCAGCATTTCTTTATAATCTTGATATTAAATTCTCAAAGCAATATTGAATTCACCCCTTCTGGTAGTAGGAGGATTGATTTTATTTTCATGAACTGGCTCTTGGATATATAAAGTGTGAAGAAAGTTACAGTTCTCAGAGCTCTCTGAGAGTAAACAGCCTCCAAAAGCAGGTTTCCATGCCCTTCAAGACTGATGTATTGTTGTTAAGGTGCCAGCTGGGAACAGTTGTGATATTTTCATCTTAAATGTATGGCCTGGGGTCAGTGTCACTGAACTGAGGCCCATGACATCACCCTATTCAAAACAGACTTTGTTTCACCAGCTCATCTCCAGCCTGTCTCCCTGTATCTGTACCAGGAGCAGAGCTTGTGCAGCAAGGCAGGAAGATCACAGGCACTACAGGTGAAATGTGTGTTTCATCCCCATAAATCATGGTATCACAGTCTTCAGAGTACTCCGAAGGAGCGGACAACACAAACTGAGACTGCATTACAGACAACTTCCAAAGAAGGCATTAAAGAAGATGGTATTAAAAAATTAGAGAGATGTATTATTACTGTAATGAAATGTTGATGTTTATTTGAGATGTTAAAATTGTTTTCATAGAAAGACCAAAGTTTATTATGTACTGATGCCTGGAAACAGTGCAATATCTCCAGAAGTACCTGTCACTGGAAGTTTTTATAATCAGCAGCTGGTGACAGTGGTTGCAGTTCTCTGGAATATTTTTGATCTTACAGCAGTCCAGGGCGATGTTGCTGCTCTTCAGCACCATCTGTTGACACTATCTCAAATTATTTTAATTAGCAGCAGCGATCATACAGGCAGAAGTGCAGCTTCCCATATAATTCAGCAAAAAAGTGCAGCACAACCATATAATTCAGTAAATGCATGACCAAAGGGGTGATTGGAAATGGGCTGAATGTAGCAGAAAAAGGCTGCACAAGAGTATGGCTGCTTGCCAGTAGCCCAGAAAAAAATGGTTTTGCTTTAATCTATTATTATTATTTAATAAAGTGGATAACTCATCCAAACACAGATCGTTGTAACAAAGTAGGGAATGTTTTAAATTTTAGCCTCAAACTATTGGGTCACCTTTCCTTGTCAAAACCATGGCAAAATTCAAACTGACTGAGAAATCTTGCTCGGAGTAAAAAAGATGCCACCAATCTCAAATAAGCCAACGCTTCATGGTCTGATAATAATATATGTATGTGCATAATATCTGTGCCCTTGAAAAATCAATGAGTTTTTAAAAACCTGCACAGGTACAGGATACAACTTGTGTTCTTGCTTTGCTGTATTTTTTGTGGCAGAATTCCTTCAAGTCACTTGCAAGGAGACTGTGAAGCTCCTTGAACCTCAAAAACTTTTGCAATTTGTCTCCCTCTGCCATCAGTGTAAGTGCCTGTTGGACCTCCCTGGAGGAATTGCTTTCGTTTAATGAAGTTTATACATTGCCTGTGTTAAAAAAAGCACACCTACTGGGTAATCCTATCTCTTGCAACATCTGTAAATTGATTTGCTTCTTGAGAGCAAGAATGATTTGTAACTCACAACAAAGCTAAAGTAGCATGACTAAATTAAGAGGAGCATTGAGGCAGCTGGAACGCAATTACAACATCAATGCACTTGCTGTGTTAATGCGACATTAAGGTTATGAATGTAGTCAAACTGGAACCAGTGCGCACAAAGATGCACTTCTTTCCTTCCTTCCTACGGTGTTTGTCTGCTCCTGCTGACAGGGAAATGTCTGTGTTAGCTGAACAGGACCCGAGGGCTACCTGCAGGTTTGGTGCGCGCAGACGGGAGATGCCACCTCAGCTCACGGGCAGCGACACACGCTGTGCTCTGGCAGAAAGATTTTGCTCTTATCCTGCTTGTTTCCCTCAGTCTAAGGGAGGCAGGAAGTGAGTTGCTGTTGAGAGCTGTTGCTCTCTTTGCACAGGAACACCAGGAAGACAGGACAGGGGGCTGGGCACCTCTCACCTTCGCCTGACTTTTCCAGGAGCCACTGTGGGGCTTCCCCTGGGGCAGCAGGAAGGACCTGCAGAAGTGCAGCCCTTGGCCGAGATGCACTGCAGCTGCAGTGGCTTTCTCAGGGTCTTGGTTTCCAGTGGAGCATCATTTGCCAAAGGTGAGTGTCCCGTGGTCTCTGCAAAGAGCATTTACTGCAGCAGTAGAGCTGCCATGGGCCCTCTGGCAGCATCAGTGTGTGCTCACAAGGACAGAGTGAAGGCGTTGGGTACCAAACCATTTTAACTGCAGTGAAACCTGGGTCCAGCCTCACTTTCTGGAGCCTAGCTTGGGATACATGGGTGATGGCTTCCTGGAAGGGATTTGCACCAGGGTGTGAGGAACACGTGGCAGGATCTGGAGTTACCTCAGCCCTCCACTCTGGTGAGGATCTTAACCAGACATCAAGTGCAGAGTTGCTACATAAATCTGGGATGCTTCAACTCTGGATGCCAAACACTGTAGGAGACATGTTCTGCAGACCCAGGTCACTGACACAACTTTATGGATGTGTTTGCACCAGTAAATAGAAGAGGCTCTTTTCTGGCCCCTAAGCCAAAACTGCAGGTTCAGCCACAGCTGAGGTCTTGCTTCTGCAAAGAGGAAAGTATCCACATCTTCATGGCAGCTGATATGAAGACGGTCTTGAGAAACACCATGAAAACAACACATTTAACTTAATCTTTGCATTTGTTTTCCCCCATTCTGTTTTGCTTTCTATTAATATATTTCTTAGCGTTTCTTGCCATGAAAACATTTCTCAGCAGAAAGGAGAAACCAGTGGGAACAAAAGAAATCCTCTGTCAGGCTGGCTGCCTTACAAACACACTTGCAGTAGCAGCAGGTTTTTCTGAGAGACTGTAGATCATCATGGACCTTGCCTGGTGCTCACACTCTGATCTCCTGGAGTGGTGTGGAGCTGTAAGCTGTGCTTACAGCTGTCAGCTGCCTCCCCTGCCATGGTACTCAGCCCTCATCCTCCCTGGGCTCAGGGGAAATCTCTGAGATGCTGGTTATGATTTTGGGAGTTCCTTAGTTGCAGAGTCTGAAAAAGCATGAAGGCTGAGTCATAGTCAACCAGCAGAATGGTCTCATCTCATGGAACTGAGGATGCATCTCACAGGCCCTGGCAGGCACTAGAAAGTTCTGTCTGAGTCCCCCAGGAGAGTGCTGGGGGCTGCAGAGGGCTGTGGGAGCCTTATCCATGCTGTTCACCTGGAGCAGCCCTTGCCGGGGTTTGGTCTCAGAGGATGCTGACTTGGATGATCAGGACAGCAAGATCCAGGAATCAGCAAGGAAATGAAGATGTTCAAGACCTATTGATTGGCTCTGCATGCAGGTGGTGTGGCACAGCTTGTGTCCCTACACATACACTTCCTTCCTTAAAGGCTGGGACTTCATGCATCTGCCTTCCAGGATGAGCTGCTGCTCTATGCTGCTCTGTGCTTGTCTTCCCTGACTTTGCCTGGGGAAGTTCAGCCAACACAGGCCACAATTTGCCAACCCTTACTGTATTTTCCATATTTTACCCAGTGAAGACTCTGGCAGGAGTTAGCTGCACCTTTGGTTTTATCACAAGCTAAGTCAGTAGGGAAGGATCCAGTTATTCCTCCACTTCCTCATATGCACCATGATCCTGTTGTGACATCTTTTCGGGAGACTAAGCAAGGTTAAATATGTGAGGCCCACCTCACTCATGCTCCAGATTCCTTTTATAATGTCCTTTGCTACCCTCTACTGTGTGATTTCTGCAACAAATCACTTGGATATCAGGAATCTGTACATATTTCACCCAGGAACTACCAGAGATGAGTGTTAGTGCAGACTTCATTAGTGCTGGTGTGATGATAATCCCTCAAATGTCAAGCCTGTGCACATGCCTGGGCCCTGCTTTCTTTCAGCAAGGTCTATTTTTGTTAAAGGACAGCATGGGAATTTTCAGAGTGCACGCTCTTCATCCCTTAATGCTGCTCTGCGAAGTCAGTATTTTCCACTGTGATGGGCTGCAGTGTTTGGGATGAGGGAGAAATGAGTCACCCAGAGGAGTGAGTGAGATGCTTCAGAGGCTCCAGTGAGCTACTATGACTGCTGCTAATAAAACTTGTGATGTTGTATCACACACCCATCTGGGTTTTCTGTAGGTCTTTTCAAAACTCCTTGTAAGTTTGAGGTGTCTGCTCTCTTTTGTCTACAATTCCTTCACAGATTTTTCATTCATTTTTGAATGGCTGCTGGGAAAAAAGGTACTGCATTGAGGGAAAGGAATGATTTATTCAAGCACGAAAGACATTTCAAAAGACAAATGTCCCAACCCAGGCTGTTAACCTTAAGGCTCCAACATGAGGATTATGGTCTACTGAGAGCTGGTAACTTTTTTTGTAAAGGAAAGAACCTTTCATCTCAGTATTGAATGAGGAGAACTGAAGAACTGCTCCCCTTTCTTTCTGCAGTAGAGTACAACTGTCTTTTGGCAGCATTATCAGGCTGCTGGAAGAACTTGGAGTCAGGTTCATAACAAACTGAATTAAGAATGTTTTAAAGAAGACCTGCATTTTTCTTTTTAATTTGCTTGTAGTGCTAGGAAGTTTTCCACAGGGACTGCCTCAATTCGCCCCAGGTCATTTAACCACAATTCAGTTAGCAGAAATGATGGATTAATTTCATTAAAATGATCCAATATTCAATTTTGATTATAATTTGGAGAAGCTGCATGTTGAGTAACTCATTACTGGATTGACCTTTAGCCTCACAGAAGAACTCTACTGAGGATTGTGCCCCACGTCCTCCAGACAACGCCGACGGGTTTGTGTCCATGAGGTACTGAGCATGTGGTGAAAACATGACAGGCCTTAAAGTCAGTGCAGGACAGGTACTGACCTGTGACCAAATCCTTCACACTCTTCCTTTAAAGGAGAGAAGACAGAGCAGATGACAACTGCCAATTTAACTTCTCACAGTAAGGAATTTTCATATGGATGCTTTTGTTGGATAAATTTTGGTCACGTTCCTGGTTTAATTGACTAAACCTGGCTAAAAACAACCTGAATGCATTGCTCTTCCCTTTCTGCGATCAGCCACAGCAAGGTCAGTTTTGCCCCACAATGGACATGTCCCTCACAGTGGCTGCTGGCAGCATGGTCTGGCAGGGGGCATGAGGTCCTGAACGGCCAGGAGGGAGGGTCATGGGCATGGTGCCCACCCTGGGTCTCCCTGCCTTCCCCCTCTGCTGCTGAAGGCTGCAGACAAATGGACACCAAGATGTGATGGGGCAATTCTGAGTGACCCAAGCAAGAGCTCTGGCAGCCAGCCTTGGGGATGTGCCCCACAGAGGCACAGATGAGGTGTGCCAGCATCCCAGCATGGACACAGTGCTGTGGAGCACCTGACCACCCTGTTGCTGAGATGTAAGCCTGCCTCCTCCAGGGGTGCAAAGCTGGCTAAAGACCCTTTTCATTATGAAGGCCACACTCACTCTCCTGTGCTCCGATGCCAGAAAAGCCTTGCAACTGCGTTTGCAGCCACGTTCACGGGGTTCCAGTTCTGCCCAGCCCTGGCAGCCTTTGATCCAGCACAGCATCAAGATGCAAAGGAGTTGTGTCCTTCTGGGACTACTTCCCATCCAATTAAGCTTCTGTGTGCTGTGATCTCTCTCTCAGTAGTAAGCTGATCCTCTGGCAGGGTATTCGATCAGAAATTAATTAGTGGGAGCAAAATGTTGTATTCACAACATTTTTATTCTAATAACCTAGTTAATAATTTTGCTTCTTCAAGCAAAAAAAAAAAATAGTGTGAATTCCAGCACTTTGATCAGGCAGTGACATCTTGATGCTAAATTGCCAAGATAAGAATCCAGAGCACTAGTGTTATACAAAAGCAATTTGAAAGCCTTTTGGTAGTTTTTAAAGTGCCCTTTCTAGAAGACGGACCAGATACTCAGAAAAATGTCTGTGCCCCAACATGATACCAAAAAATACTGGTGCTATATGAGGTGGGGCAGAAGTGTGCATTATCCATGGTAACTGGATTGAACTGCAAAGTACTCAAGACTTTAATTATTTTTCTTAGGCTCTATTTGACAGTGGAGGCTTTTGGGAATCTCAGTGATGCAGATCAGGCTGCAGGAGGACACCCCCTCTGATGCCACTGCTCCTTGCTCTGCTATTCCTGTCCAGCCAAAGCAAACCATGATTTTTCTCCAAAGTTGAACAGCATTTCATTTTTTTCTTCTTATTATTTTCATTCATATTCCTCAGAAATGTACAGGGACTTTATCTACTTGGTACAGATATTCACCATCTGCTGGTGACACTCAATATTCTCATTTTGTTTTGAAGTGGCCTAATTGATTAGAGATCATGTTGCAATGACAGGTCTGCAGGCAGGCTGCAGGAGTCAACAGAAGCAGCCGCTTCTAACTGAAACAGATAGAGCACCTTCCTATGGGAAATAACGAATTTGACCATTTACATTGGTATTTACATGAACAACCCATTTAACAGAAACATCAGAGCAGATGGGCTCCAGCATTTCAATGCCTTGCAGCCATGAGCAGCATGGGAATCCCAGCTCAGCAGGTAACAGCACTAACTGGAGCTCCCTGTGTTCTGTAGGACAGGTCAGCAGTGCTCATCTGCAGGTTTACTGCACTAACAGGAGACGATTTAATGCCGGCATTTTGAAATTGGTTATTTTACTGTGGTAGCACAAAGGCAAGGATGTGGGGTTGGCGTGAGGTAGGGCACTTTCCACATCTGGGACTCTTCTTACAAGCTACCAGAATATTGTTTTGATTCTGAGCTTAGTTTTCCCTCTTTCCTGTCATGCAAACCTTTTTATTTTGACATGAAATCACTAATGCAATCCACTGGGACACTTGCCCTTAATGGGCTGTCATCATCACCAGAGGGCACAGAAATAGTAGCTGTGGATCAGCTTGGAGTTGTTCAGGGCAGAGGGCATGTGGCTCAACAAAAATTGCTCGTGGGATCATTCTTAGCAGCGTGAGCTTAGACAGGGATTTTTTATAAATCTGGCACCAGAGCTGTGACATTTGTGCCCTCTGCTAGGTGGAGGTTGAGACTGGAATACTCCAGGCTTCTCTAGGAAACCCTTCATCAGCTGATTAGAAACCTCAAATCCTTCTGAACAGAAAAATAATTGTAAAACCTCTGTCACATTTCTCCAAGTTCAAAAATACAGTTCTGCTAATTTGCAACATCATGGTAGCCTCCAGAAACTGGGATAGTACTCGTCTGTTAGATACCATCTGCCTTGATACCCTTAAGCTCTTTCTAAATGGAGGGGAACTGCAAGGAAAAGGGATGCACTGCAGTCTTGTACCTGATCTCTCAGCGCTGAAGTGCCTTGAATAACCACTTTTGGTGTTAGTTAGTTTGGAAACAATGGCAATTATTACTTCAGACGATTTCTGTCTAGTCCAGCATAATTCTGGTGGTGGCCTTATGCAGTGAAACATCTGTGTTTTGTAAGTGGCTGACATTAGCTGGTCAAACATCAAATAGATAAGTTTGCTGTGACTTTACTGAGCTCTGTTTTGATCTTCAGATCTTCCTCCTTAAGAGTACTGCCTTGTAGACAGCACACTTCAGTTTTAAGTCCCTGTCTGGAGAAAGACTTTCAACTGGAAAAGTGTTCTAATATTTTCAAAGCTATTTTTCATCACAGATAAAGATCTATACTTGCCTGCAGTCAACACCTTTGAAACACCATAAGCAAAACAGAAGCCATCAACAAGCTGCATTAATAGTTTAGAAAGGTATTTAATTATTTATGATGAAGCTTCAGCATATTCTTCATATAAAACTTCAGTGTAAAGGGGTTGCCTTCAGATGCACTTCACTCTGCTCACTACCACTGGGAACAGTTTTTAGGGCTTGTATTCATCAGAGAACATCAGCAACATTTAGTTAACTTGGAAGAAGTGTATTTAAGGCATTTTGCATACAGGGTGTTGGTGGCTGTTTGGGTAGGCAGGAGTCAGCACAGGCTTGTTTGGTTTCTGCCTGCAATACTGGCACAGAGGGGGTGCATGGAGTACAGGTTACTTAGAAAGCATGGAAATAAGGTATTTCATTACAGGTTCTCAAATAACACAATGAAACTGCCATGGTCTGAGCAGCTGTACTGATAGCTGAGACCCCAGGAGCTGAGCCAGGAGACCCATTCTGTCACAGCTCTGGTAATTGGCTTTGAATAGTCATTTGATCTTCCAAACTCAAGTTTTCCAGGTATTATAGCAGCTCTCTTTGTAAATGTTTCTGAAGTTGGAAACAGCTTATAAGGGCTTTGTTCCTCAGCAATCTTAAAGGGCTAGGAGTGAGAAATGGATTAGGAATACTAATATCTAAATATTATTATCTGAAAGTTAATTTATCTAACCAGACAAGAATGTAATTTCCTCCCTGATGTCCATTAAAGGACCCTTTAATGTGCAACATTGATTTTATGTTGTAGCACCAATGAACCCAATTTGCTCTGCCAGAACAGGTGTCTCTGTGTCACTCTCCTCTGCATATTTGGCTTTCCTGGGGAGGCTGGAGATGGCATGAGAGTGTCATGGACACATGGTTTGTGTTTCTTGGCTTGTCTCAGGTTTAAATTAAACACATGTGGGATGAGGTGAGGGCAGATGAGGAATATGGGCTGAAATGGTAAAACAGATTTGCAGGAGGTAAAAGCAGGTTTCTCAGGAGCACTCCTCTCACCACTAGCATCTCTCCTGTTATATCTGGATGCTCTTACCCTGCCTTCCCAGGTAAATTTTTCCCCTTTGCAAAAGGATCTTAACATTTCCTGCTTTCATAGCATTGCATCCAAATGTATAATTCCAGAGACTATCAATGTACTTTCACAAACCCTCAGATTACCAAGGCAGAAGATGTTAAATGCTCACTGATTTATCAAAAGATCATTGCTAAACATGGAAGCTGAATATTGCCTTCCTGAGGTTCAAGTTGGTGCCTGCTCCCACAGCCCTGGGGTGTACTCCACCTTCTGCAGAGGTGTCCAGATGTGTCACCCCTTGATGGAGCTTGGGTGAAGTGGCTGGTAGTCTGAGTCCTGTCCTCAGGGAAAGCATCATAAAACAGCAGGATAATTAGGCTAAGAATGCAGATTCACAGGCAGATTTTTTGCACATTTATTGGTACAGCCAGTGGATAGGAGAAGGAAAGGTTAGAAATAAAGAATGATGTAGTCTTATACAGTAGCAGAACTAGAGGAAGTGAATTTCATAGCTTCTGCTGGGAGTTCATCTTTTCTTTGACTACTGCTAGCCTATACCTGCTGGGCACCACTTTCATCTCTGACTCAAAGGACACTTCTGAAGAAATTTCCTTCCCTGGCAGTTTTTAAACTTGAAAATTTCTCATAATCTAAGGCATTTCAAAGAGGAAAAAGAGACTCTGGACCCACTTCCAAGAATGTTGTCGTGCTACCCTCTAAAACATTGTTTTCCCCTCTGTACGTGAAACAAAAAAGCGCTGAAGAAAAGAGAAGGAAAGAAGTCCAGGTACCAAGTCAATGAGCTCGGAAAACAAAGCAGCATTTGGAAACAGGTTTATTTAGCACTATGCCTGTGATGTTTTTAGTCACTTTGGGAACTTTTAGACCTGTAAGTTCTGAAGATCTGAGATGAGGGTCTTGCTTTTTTACAAAAAGTGAATTTCTTGCCCTCGTGCTTTCAGAAGAAATATGATCCAACGGAATAATAACAGCCTAAGTCAAGAGAACACCTTTGCTATTTAAAGAAAATTTTGTTTGGGCTTGGGGGAATGTGGCTCATGATACTTAAATATTTGAACCTGGCAGTAGTAACGAACTCTCTGTTTCTCCATTTAAAACTTCCACAGGCTCTTCACAAAGTAATCATGGTGGTGACAACACTCAGGGACCTGAGCCTTCCCTGTTTGTGCAAGAATTCACAGTAATGGCACACCTTTGAGCTTTGGTGTCCTGAAACAAGAACAGGAGGAAAAAGAAAGTCAAACTTCACGTCCAATTGTAGATTGATTTAACTGGCTTGGGTCCCTTCTCCAAGGAAAATCCTGCAAGAGCAGAGACCTGGACTTGATGATCTGAAAGTTATATTCATATTTCAAATCAAGATCCAGCTCTTCTAGCAACATGTCTACTGTGTAGTCAGGAAATGGGAAGTTTCTCACATTTTTTCAGCTCAAGAAAGTAGATAGATGGAAGCACAGTCATTTGCCATTTTGCAGGTATCTTATTTTCGTTCTACAAGAAACGTGTACCATTGAAATTACTACTGCATAAGAGGTCACTAAAGTATCATATTGTGGCATGGTGAGATGCAAGCTTCTTGAGCAGGCTTTTGTTTCTCATATGAAAATCCCATCTGGAGAATGGGGATGTTATGGAAGTCTTTCCTTTAGGTAGAGCATGAGAGCTCTTGGACACTTTTGTCTCACGTGGCAGATTGACTATCACTGTCCTAGGCAAATAAGCTGCTCTAGAACAGCACTCCCTGTCATCGATGTATTCCCAAATCAAAATCACCTTTCCCATGTGGACAAGTACGAGGAAGGTCAGCTGTCTTTCTGTTCACTGTGCACCTCGTGTACACACATGGCAATCCCTTGGCATGTAGAAATTTGCTCCAGAAACCCTTATCACCTAAAAGACAAGTTTTTACACCAGCACCACCACTATGAACTGACTAGATGTCCATGCACATCCCCTCTATTCCTGGGGCTCTTATTTGTCATCTTGTTGTGAGAGAGAGCCTGGTTAAGTTAAAATCAGGGAAGAGCATTAGCACAACTTCAGCACTCCTGCAAGAAGCTGTTGCCACTCTCAATATCATCAAGCTCTGGCAGAGGGGGGACTGTGGGTCTGTGGCTCAGCTGAGCAGCTGCACAACTTGGTGCAGATTTTGAGGCTGTAAATGAGTTTTAATCGACATTGACAATTGCATGCATCCATGTCTTTTCTGCAGAAAGTGTGCAGAAAGTCCTGCAGAAACTAGAGCAATTATTCTGGTTAAAAACAAGGCTGTAGAGCAGGCAAAATGGGGTCCAAGAAAGTAAGCATGCTTTTCTGTGGAAACAGTTGCCATACTGTAGTTCTATGAAGCATTTTCTTAATTTCCAATGTTATTTTCATTCACTGAGTTCCATGTTACTTGCTAATTAAAAAAAAAAAAAGAAGAAACAGAGCAAGGGTTTTCATTTCTTCATCTGCCTTTTTGAAGCAAGAAGCTCAAAGCAAAGCACAAGTTAGTAGCTTAGATTCAGATCTCAGAGCAGATCTCCTTCCTATCAAAGATATTTGCTATCTCAGGGGTCACTGTCACTGTAGAGAGGACACATGGGGTATGCAGCCTGTGAGATAATTCTCTGGTTACCATGCTATGCAGTGCCTATCAGAAGCTTAACATCCACATTATCCATACCCTCACCCTGACCTGCATCTGTTTCATTCTGGAGCCAGAGTAGCTTCCAGACAGGTCAAAATAGATGTGGCAGAAGTAGTAAAGTTAATGCTTAAATGTTTTTTGGTCCCACGCACATTCTGCTCTGAGAGGCTGATGCCTTACTCAAAGATTGGATGTTTGCCATTCTGTGTGTTTGCCTCTGTTTGTTCTGTGTGTTTTGACTTCGTGCATCCCAAACACCATCAAACAGAAGTAGAATTAACAAATCCTTAGTGTGCTCGGGGTTGAGTGGTCATATCAGCATGCAGAAGTTTCTGGCCATGGCAGCTGCCTTCATTTTGGGGAGCAAGGGAAGACTGAATGCCCCCTTGGCTAGACATAGTGGAAAACTATTGCATATGGGCAAAAGTGATGAGGATGGTGAGACCCTGGAACCGGTTCCTGAGAGAAGTTATAGATGCCCCATCATAGGAAGAGTTCAAAGTCACATTGGACTAGGCTTTGAGCAACCTGATCTAGTGAAGGATGTCCCTGCCCATGGTCAGGAGCTGGACTAGATCTTTAAAGGTCCCATACAACCCAAACCATTCTATGATTCTATGATGAAGTGAAGAGTTTGGACCCTGCTCTGATCAAAACATTTCAGTAAGAAGGACAGGTGTGGTAGTTGCTACATATTTGTGACAGAAAGAGGGAAACCATCAAGGTTCAGTGTTTTAGGCAACTAGAGAACTGCTTTCTGTGAAACTATGAGAAAAAAAGAAACAAAGCATGAAAGTATGGGTGGAAGGAGTCAAGGCCAGAGATAATGTATGTTCCTGGTGGTCTCTTACTGTATACTCAGGGGAAAAAAATGCTTTATATACCCGGAAAATAACATACCTCTTAGCCTTTCTTCCTAGCAGAAACACTTTGCAATTTTGTTCAATTCCTTGGATCAAAAGAAGCAGCTGCCCAGGCAATTCAGATCAAGCTACAGTGCACAGCCCTGGTTTCCTTGTGCATCACAGCAGCAGGGTGGTGATTGCTCTGGTGCTGCTTCCTGGGTGTCCTGAAGATGAGGACTGGGTAAATGAAGCCCAACAAATCCAACACAGAGAATATTATCACCAGTACACAGCAAATGAGTTACATGATGTTGCAGGTATTTGAGTGCAGAAGTTTTCTCTGCTTGATTATTTGAATTAAGCACATTATATTTAATTGTGTCAGTAAAAAAGATATTTCCTCCAGTAACGTTTTTAGATTACTTGTTCTTCCTCATGCATTTATTTGCAGTATGCCCAATGCAAATGGAAAGAAAACCTATATGTTTGGCTATCTCTTCTTATACTGTTGAGTATAGATAAATAAGTTCTTTAAGACAGGGATATTATTGTTATTTAACTTATTGGTGCATCCTGGGTTGGGTCTGATCTTGAAACACTACCACTGTAATAAAACATGATGATAATTGTGTCTTTGGGAAGGCGCTTACTGAAATTACTTTTTAGCTGTTGTCAAGCACTTTTATTTACCAAATAGATAACAGACTATAAATTAGAGGTAGTAATTAAAAATCTGAGCTTATCTAAATGTAATTTCCAAGCAGATAAGGGTATTCCTGTTCATAAAATCTACAGTGCTCAGTCAGAAAGATGACAATTGTGTGATTCAAGTGATCTATACTATTCTAAAGCAGCAAATCACAAAGCCAGTGGCAGTTAGTAACAGCTATCAGGTGACACAGAAAGATGGATCAAAACATGTTTCTACAAAACATGTCCATTATGAATGACAAGTATTAATAAATACCACTGATTTTAATGCAAATAAGCATCACATTAATAAGCATCATATTCCACCGAGAAGCCCTTAATATTTTAAATGCAGTCTGTCTTTCTTGCCATTGTTTTTAAGGCTGAGAGCATATAGGTCTTAAATCTTCTAAGTTTTGACCTCTCAGTCAGGATCAGTTTTTGCCCTACCACAACATGTCTTTGGCCAGCCACAGTCTCCACAAATAGCAGCTGAATCAAGGGGAAAAAACAAGGTGGTGGAGACCCATCCTCCAGCTCCTGCCTTCAGGAGATCTGTGCATGGAGTCGGGTGAATCCTATCTTCAGTCTCTGAAGGTCTGGGGAATGGAGAGGCTGGCTCTAACTTTCTGTTGGGCACTTAGCGTAAATGGTTAAATTTACATGGTAGAGTAGCAGTTTGGGTGACCAGAAAGGAAAGGAAAGGGCTTGGTGTGCATCTCAGGCACTGCAGTGGAGAAGATGCCTCACAGCCACACTCCATGGTGGAAAGCTGCCCCACAGTCATCAGAACAAGATTCAATTAGCTGGGGGCCCAGGCTCACCCCAGTGAATGTCCTGCTTGGTCCTGTGCTTGAAAAGTGGAAATTAATATCTCACAGGCAAACCTGTGGGAAGCGGTGATGCTGTAGCTGGGGACAGAGAGAGCGCTGGCACAGGGACAGCAGGGTAAGAGGATCTGCCCTGGCTGTGCAGGGAGGATAGCTCTTCCCTCCCACACAGGGCTGCCCAGGGCATGACAGTCACCCTTCCCTTCACTCAGCTTGGCCCTCACCCGTCACCTTGGCACTGGGGTCTCTGGGCTCTGGTCTAAAGCACCACAAGGCATCTTTCTCAGGCTGGGAGTGTGGGTGTCCATGCCCCATGGAGCCTTCTCTATGATTTCCCTTGTGCTACTCCCCAGTGCTCCATGGCGAAGGAAACCTTTGTGTCTCCAAGTGCAGCACTGAAGCAAACACTTTGTCCCCAGGACCTGTCAGCTGCTGTCAGTGGGGAGGAATGTGCAGTGCAATTAGCACTCAGCATCCCAGAAAGCAGGGAAGGTGGGCCCTGGCAGTGGCTCTGGCTCTGGGTGTGATGCTGTGGCCCTGGGGGTGCTGCTGCCTGCCCATGGCTGCAGCCCTGGCCTGGCCTGGCCTTGCTGGGGCTGTGGCCCTGCCTCGAACGCTGCAGCTTTGCACTTCTGCACAGGCTGTCTGCACCTTGGGAACCCCAGTGATAAATCTGCCCTGGGATTCGTCTCCAGCAGCCCTGGCTGCTGCCATTCCTGCTCAGCTCCCCGTGCAGAGCTGGCCCTGTGGTGTGCAGGGACAGTCGAGATGCCCACGGGATCCACGGTGCCCTTGGAAAGGCACACTGGGGCTGGGCAACTTGGCAAGAGTCCAGCCAGCCCCACAGCCTGGGTGCTACAGCCATGGCACCACCAGGGCAGCACTGCAGCCTGCCTGGCACAGCAGGGCACAGAGCCAGGGACATGCCTGCTGCTGCTTTTTGGCCTCTCTCACACTCCCTGGGAAATGCACCCAGGGATTTGCATGGACTTCACCACCCTTCAGTGAAAAGGGAGTGGAGGTTCCTCCTTTGTTTTCTTTAAAATAAAAATTCAAACCTTATTCCACATCCTCTTTGCCTTCCCCACACCTTATAATACTTGCAATTAATTATTTTTCAGTTTCATTTTTGTAAAACACAAATGTTGCTCAGGGAGAGAAATCTGGCAGCTCTTACCTGGAGGGTGCTCTATAATCCTAAAAGTAGGAAAAAATTAAAATTAGAAATAAAAGTAGAAAAAAAATCAAAGATATTTGGCTGTCACCAGAAACCCATGAGTGCATTTGATCTTGGGAAAAAATATGTTAAAATGAAGTGGAAAACCCAGAACAGGATAATGGAAAGACAAGTATAAAATTAGGGCCTGCTGCAGCCTGCAGTGAGCCAGGGACAGCTGAGTCCTGAGCACCACAAAGAGGTGGGCTGAGTGCTGCCGAGTGCTGCTGCAGGGACAGGGAGGACAACTTCTTGCAAGGCTGATTTTAGGTCACAAATACTTTGAAATTAGTATTTTTTTCCCCCATCAATAAGTGAAACCTAAAAAAGGCAAAAGGCATCTTGTCGATCTTCTTAAGTGGAAAACACCCTTTCAAGCATGTTTGATAGTGATCTGAGACACAGCTGCCAGTCCTGGCAGGCAGCAGCAGCCCAAACATGCTATTCTTAGACCGGGAAAGCGTAAGTAGGTCAAGTTACAATTGGTTCTTATAAACACCATCTCCACTAAAATCAGAAATCAATATGAGGTCAGAAATTTGCAGTATGTTGAATCAGCAAGATAAAACGGATGGGGTTGGTTAGAGCATGGTGCACAAGGTTGTGGGTTTGATCCCCCTATGGGCCATTCACTTCAGAGCTGGACCTGATGGCCCTTCTGGGTCCCTTCCTGCTCAGAATATTCTGTGATTCTGTGGGTTCATTTACCCTCCAAATACTTTTGGTTCATTCTCATTTTTACCAAATGTAGTTTTGCTCCATATGCTATCAGTAGTTGGAGACTTTTCCCTGGCTGAGGCAGTACCATGAACCCCCAGAAGGTCTGGCAGACACAAGACAGCAGTACAGTTGAGGGATGCTTTTTATTTACACATCCTGATGTAAAGCTAAATAGTTAATGAGATTTAAAAAATACTTGCAACTTGTCAAGTGCTCTCCCCTGTCTGTGCTCTTGCCTCTTTTTCTTTCTGGGATGGAAACATTTAGACATGGAGGGACTTAATTTGTAAGCTAAAAAGAAGATTTGGTGTAAAACGTGGGTAGAAAATCCAGTGTAGATTTTAATCCTGCATTTTCTTTTTTCCCCTCATTTTCATCTGCTCAGTTTTATTCCGTGTTTTATCCAGTTTTGGGGTCTGGCATTACGAATTTGTTTCTACTCTATTCCACACAAGTATTACATTACAGCTCAGGGACCTCCTTCACATCCAGTTGAACACTGCCTAATTATAGCTCGAGCTGGCCTTGTAAATAGGCACACCATCTTTTCCAAATCACGTTCCTCTTCATCCTTTTCATTACAAAGGCAGATAGGCTGCAGTTGTTTACAGCTACCTTGGTGGAGGAACCAAGACCAGAACAGCTTTATCAGCATTGAGCTTACACTGATCATGAAAAAAACATCCATGCTTGATTGCAGAAAATGAGAAGGGAAGAATACACCCAAAGGTTTTCAGATAAGCCTGATAAGTAGGGAAATGTCTGGAGACTGATCGGTGAGCTTTTGACAGAAAAGACTGGGGCTTAGCTGAACATAAAATGAATGAGAGATCTCTTAATTGTGAGTCTGAGCCCTTTCCCTGATACTGCAAGTGAGTCAGTGGACTGATTTAATTCCTTGCGCTTGTTGAAAGAGATTCAAAGTTTTGACATGTTCGGCGTCCCATTATCAATCAAAATCCAGATTGAATCTTTAAGAACTTCAGTTTTCAGTCGGTATAAATGTGTCAAGTCTTGTGATTCGTAATGATTTTCACAGTGTCTTTGAAGTCCACCTTGCAGCTCTAGCATGAAGAAACATATTAGCAAACAGGAATACTCCACTTAAACTGAAAATCGTATGTGCATATACTGTAGTTAGAAGTGCTTGAAAATAGGAATCTTGAGGTGCAAAGCCGTCAGGCAAATGACCTCCTAACCCAGCAATTTGTGTTTCACCTTTCAAACAAATGTTATGGTTTCCAGGTCCTAATTCAAAGGGCAGCAACAAAACCACAGTTAAGTTCATAAGTAGCCCTTGGCTGTACTGCAGCTGTTAAAGTGGGAATAAAATTGTACTTACATATTAGCTGACACAAGATACAGCTGGAGCTTGGGTAGGTCCTGCCTATGTAACTGAATACATCTTTCATTATATCCTCCAGGCTGCTCAAGACCACGGATGGCAGTATTTGGAAGACTGGCAAATCATACCAACTTAACTCTAAAATTAAATTATCTGCTAAATTTATTAATTAGCAACACACTTGCAATTGAGTATTTCTTGCACCATATTAAGC
Organism: Leptocoma aspasia; assembly: GCA_013399835.1. Classification (NCBI taxonomy): domain Eukaryota; kingdom Metazoa; phylum Chordata; class Aves; order Passeriformes; family Nectariniidae; genus Leptocoma; species Leptocoma aspasia. The sequence goes on from VXAX01003158.1 coordinate 306,029, forward strand.
ACTGCCACTACATCGAGAAAAGTCTTAGTCCCTGACAGTCATAAATTACCTGTGAGTATATGATACCACAGAGATAACAGTTTGCACTGCTGGCTACAGTCTTGGTCATTCGTAATCACCGAGGTCCTGAGAGTTCATCAGAAGGAGAACTCAGAGCACAGGTGGTCTCCTTCTTCTCTGATTTCCCTAGTTGATGCCTTATGTTTTCATGCTACTGACCCTCTCCAAACAGGGGCAGAAGGTCTCCTCCGTTCCTGATGCCACTTGTGCTATTTTCTATTGTCTTGCCAACAGTTCTTATCCCATCTATTTCTATGCCCCTGCGCTTCTCCTCCCTCTGGAAATATTTTTTACTGAGATACCTCCAATGTGCAATTACAGCTGTCTTTGCCCCTTTGATGATTACCTTGCTCACATGCTTTTGAAAAACTGTGCCTACTAATGCCATCACAATGTTACAAAATATTTGCATGCAGTTGGTAATTGCCCTATTTTAGTGTGCAGGTTGAAGGCAAGTTATTACTGATGTTACAGAAGTTCATGTCTCTTCTATAGCTGTCAGGCCTCTGTTTTGGCTACACTGTACTGATATGGAGCAGCCCAACCAATGCTCCCTCTGCAAGCACATGCACTTCTACAATAGAGGTGTTAAAGAATTTGGTACTGAAGAACACATTACAGCAATTAAAAAAAACCCAAAAAACCAAACACAAAGTAGAATCAAAAGGACCAGATTAACAAAAACCTGCAGGGGCTAAAATCAATTGGAAACCATTATCATAATTTTTTGGTAGTAAGTTCAACCTCCTGCTTCTGGCAAGGCTAGCCTGGCTGCAGGACTTTTGAGGCTCATTGAGGATTCCTGGGAGCCTTTTCTCTATATGTCTTTATGAAGTACTTAGCCCTCACTTTGGTGGACTTCTGACATCTTCCTGGAGGTTTCCAGCAGACACCAGTGCTACAACATGCAAAACAGTGGTCCAAAGGGCAACACCTTCCTTTACTGACCACCACCAGAACGAGACTCTGAGCAAAGAATGACATTGAAGACCTGTGGAAAGATGGCCAGTGATCCCAAAATTAATCCTGTCAGGCTAGCTGTGGTAACGATCATTGGGATTTGAAAAGGGACTGAGACAGAACTGAATTGCCCCAGATCCAATGTATCCCTTCAAATGACTCGAGCCAAGCAACAGTATGTTCCTGTATGCTGCCTACACTCATCATGCTCCAAAGTTTGGCTCCAGGGTCTGAACAGGGAGCATGGGTTGGCATCACAGTTCACTTAGAGGTCTCCAGAGGTGCCACCTGGTTCTCTTGGAGCCCATATATTGGTCTCTGCACCTGTGTCCCCACGCCTCCAGGAACAGGATCCTCGCTAAATTCAGTGGTGGTACTGGTGACTGTTGTGACAGCTGCTTGCCTGGAGTGTAATGAGAAATGACTGCAGCATTCACATGGGAAATGAAAGACCTGGAGTCAGTTCCCTCAGCCTAGGGAAGAACAGGTTTGCTTCTCCCAGGAAAGCCTGGGGGGGATATTTTTCACCCAGTGCTGTAAAATGTGGCATTGAAGGCTCATGGGATGATAGGGACTTGAGTTTGGGGAAAATGGGGACAGTAAGTGAGGTACAAAGTGTCCTTAGCCTGGCTTGGCTGTCTATGTGGGACCAGACTGCAGGAACACTGGGCCATGGTCTCTCCCTTTGTCTCTATGAGCCATGGTACCCGGTGTCACCCTGCTACACACAGAGCAAGGGTTAGGTACCCATCATTACCATTTCATGCACTGCCCAAACATGTGGCTTCTGGCTAATGGAATGAAAAGCTTCTAAAAAGCTGAAACTGGTTACACTTCAGCTGTATTGGCATTTTCATGACATTTCTTGGACTACAGAAAGGCCCTCTGTTGGTCAGTGGCAAAATCTCAAATTGCTGGAACAAGACTAGATATATTTTTTCATTAAGGGCATCACCACTTGAATATAACACACCTGCATAACAATTTGCCTGTGGCCTGATTCAGCAGAGCTCCTCAGGTGCACTCAACTCTGAGTGAGAAGAACTATTCTGAAATCAGCAGCTGACTCACAAACAGCTAAACATGCACTTAAGCACTTGTTGGGATGCTGCAGCATGGCTCCTTGCCCGCGGGGAGCTCGGCACCCAGCCAGGCTGGTGGTGGAGGGAACGGACACCCCCCACCTCCCGAGTTATACATTTATTATATTGTCACTTTTTTTGTCACTAGGCAAAAAAAGAGGCTGGGATCTAAGAGCCAGTGGCACTGGTGAGTTTTTCCTTCCCTGTCCTGGCTCCCTTCAGTTCTAAATTGGAGTGTGGCTCTCAGGAGGCCCTGAAGTCAAGGTCCCCTCCTGTGGTGCCAGCTTGGCTGCAAGCACCCAGCAAGTTAACTGCACACCCACATTCCTTCCACTGTATGACTAAAGCACTTATTTACATGTCTTAAAACACTTTGCTTGTATGTGAAGAGGTATTTTTTCAGGCCGAGAACACTTACAAGGTTTTTGTGGTTTTGTTGCTTACTTTGATTTCATCAGCTGTATCCATTTTGGGATTGCCTCTTCGTAGTCAGACAAGGGCTGAAGGTGACAATGGATTATTTAACCAGTGCCCTCAGTGAAGAGCTATCTAGTCCTCCTAATCCTTCTCCATATGTTCTCTTGATTTCCACACCTGGAAGAATAAGAGCACCAAACTTTAGCTGAAACATTATACTGCAGGATCCTCACTGTAGAAATAATTCATCCAAACAAGTCCTTCTGGGATTAAATAATGCCCAGCCAGTCCTTAATGAGATTTTGAAGCAAGAGCTGACAGGTGTCCTGTGGCAGGGATGGACGTACATTCCAGGGATAGCTGTGGGGGGAGCTTTGGAGCCCCAGACCCATGGCAGCTGTGGTGTGATGTTGCCTTGGCCACGCTGTCAACAGTAGGCTCTGGCTGTACATTGTGCCTTGGCTGTTGGAGACCACACAACTTGTCCCAGGAAACCTGCCAGGCCTCAGGACCACGTTGGAACAGGGCTGGTGTGGATGCATGGAACTGCGAGGAGCTGTAAGGAATACTTCAGATGCTGCTGCAGCAAGGACTAATGACTGAAGAGGCAAACTGTGCTTGAAATTCAGTGTCTATGAAGATTAGCTTTCAGCCCTCTATAAACCATCGGAATCTGTCCTTTGCCTGACCATAAACACCAAGCCCTTCAGATTATCTCCTCACAGGAATGATAAGCTCCAAAGATCTGGTAAAAGACCCATATTCACAATCATAAAAAGTCACAGTACCAACAGGGAAATCTTATGTTTCTTTTTGAAAAAATAAGTTTTGAAATAGAATTTAAAACCCCCCAACTTTCCTAGATTGTTACAGAAGATGTTTACGGCACATAAACTATATGAACAATACAAATATTTTCAAATGTAAAACTTTGACAAGTGAGACTGATCTTGGCTGGGTTTGGATTGCAATTTTTAAGCCAATTTATTTCAGTCACAATAAAGGGGCTAGTGGTGAATCCTGCATGAACTCCAGGCTTCATATCTAGACTCCCTTTCCTCCTTGCTGAGAGCATCTTGTGCCATGGCTGTGTTCTTTCTGTTCTCAGGAAGCAGGTTTGTATTGGAATAAAATGCTTATAACAGATGATGGTTATTTTGGCCTCCTTAATGGTGTCTAGTTATGAAAATATTCTTTCTCGTTCTTCTCCATCTCCAAGAACAGCAAAAGAAGTTACCTGTCTAGTTCTTTGGACTAGAAAGAAATGTAAATGTCTTGTGCTCATACATATCTACACAGCTGCTTTTTCTCTATTCATCTCCACCTGAGAGTGAAGCAGGTGGCCTGTGAAAGTTGGAGAACTCAAGCTGTATTAAGGAAAAGTTGCCCCAGTCCTTCAGCAGTCTCAGGAATTTCTTCTTGGCTTTTCTGGCCTGGTGTCTGATACCACCAAAGCTGTCCCAGTCCCGTGCAGAGCTGAACTGCAGCACAACTCTTCCTTGAAAGCGCTGGACACGCAGGGATCCTTGTGCTCCTGTGAAAGGCTTGGCACCGATCTCACGAGGTTGGCTTGGAAAGGCTCATCCCCATTCCTGGGGGGCTGCAGGTTAGACCCTCCCCACAAGGGGTGGTTGGCACCAAGGCAGACATCTGCCCCAGCACCACCCCACTGTCCACAGTGGCCTGCACTGGCTGACATCCCATAGAAGGGTCTCCAGAGATGCTGAGTTTGGCCTTTGTCTCCACTGACTGCTGGGGCATCTCAGAGAGATTGGCCCTGTTGGGCTGCAATTGTGCTTTGGCTGTGTGCGCCTAAGTCTTCATCATACAGACAGGTGAGCAAAAAAAGAAAAAAAAAAAAACATGCTGGCTTTCTGTATATGCCTTTTTCATGGTTTTTTTTCCCCCCGTTCTCTCCTCTGGGTTTATCCAGGAATAAAAAAGATTCAATGCAATAGTTTCATTGTCCATGAACTACTTACAGCTAAGAGCTTTCCAGTATGCCCTTTGTCAAATGGAAAGACTATAGCTTGGTCTTTAGTGATCTTCAACTTTGAAATTGAAAGAAAAGGACTTGCTGTCTATAAAGTAAATAAATAATGTTTTTGAATGGAAAAAACCCTCAACCTTTTCAACCTTTTTTTTTAAGTAATATTTTCAGGCTTTCCTCTTTCTGTCTCTTGAATGAAACACCCAACATTTTTTCAAATAATTTTTTGTCCAAATGAAATAAGTAGACCTGAAAATATTTTCAATTTTTTTGCAGTAGCTTGTCCTGCAGGTCCATCCAATATTCACAGGCGTGTGAAAGGTCCAAGATATGGACAGAATAAGTATTGCTTGAACTAAAAACATGACAGAGTCTCTCTGGATTTCCTGGGGTTTAAATCAGGCCCTAGAGGGAGATTTGTTTTGCCAGCTGTGCTGTTTCTCCCTGAGCTCACTGCAGCTACAATTTGCAGTAAACATTTACTGCTTCTCTACTGAAATTTTCACATTTGTCCAGGAACATGTTATAGGAAAACTAAGAAATAGTACAGTATTTACAGATCAGATGAATTTATGTAAATTCATCACCTCAGTGAACTGTTCTCAGGAAAGATAGTGAGAAATAAACTGTGAATAATTCTTCCCCAGTCCTACCAAGAGGAAAATGGGAGAAGAGGCACTTTAAAATCTCACTCAAAGTGTCAGCGATTTTCTCCAGGCTTTGCTAGCCCAAATGCTTTTTAGCAAAATTAAAAAAAAAAAAAGGTGATAAAATAAGTCTTTACCAGAAGTTTTCAGGGAATCTTCCTAATGGAAAAATGTGCATACAAACCTCAATGAAGCTAATTTAATACTCCTGACATTTTCTGGTAGCTGGGATTATGCAGAATGAGGAAATTATGCAGCATGAGTCAGGTAAAAGCCGTTGAAGCACACAGACCTGCCTCCTCTTCCTGCCTTCCTATCACCAAGCTGGTTTTAGGTTATTATGTGCCAGCTAGACTGAAAGGTTGGTGAGAAATTAGGGGTTGCCACTCTGCTTGCATTATCTTTCTGTGGCAGAAACCAGGATATTCCTGTGGTGAGGTGTGCCCCCCATCAGCAATTCCTACTTGTATAGCACACTACCCTTTAGAAACAGCTGAAATTAGGAGGGTAGCTATTAATGATTTACCCTCTCCGAAATGCATTGATTGGTGTACCTAGAATGTAAGCAGGAGAATGCCATAAGATTCCTGTAGTTTGGCTTTCTGAAGTTGCCTGACTTGGCTTTGACTTTTACAACACCATGAGATCACAGTACAGGTTCTATGAGTACAGGGCAATTCCACTGGGTCCCGTTTGCATGCTGCTTCCAGAGGGCCCTGCAATGACATTGGAGCTCCTGAACAACACCCTGTGCTGGGGTGTTGGGCTCACAGTGGGAGCAGCATCGGTGCCATGCTGCTCTGTCTGTGCCCAGGGCTGCTGCCTGCCCTCCCTGCCCCACAGCAGCGCTGTCTGTGGGGTGCTGGAGCTGAGCCCTGCTCCACCTGGTGCTGCCCCACCTGCCCTGGCTGTGGGTCTCGTCTCTTCCTCCCCTGGGGAGTGGATACCAAACATCAACATAAGAGGCTGGACAGATCCACAGCCCAGCTTAAGGAGAGAATGTTCTTGTAACCTGCATGGATGTACAAAAGCCAGGGGCAGTCAAGTGCCTAATGAATTTCCCAGAGAAGACAAGCCTGTGTCTTTCCTTTGGAGTCCTGAGACCTGCTTGGGTTTGGCACCTCCTTCCAGGGCTGCACACGTGGTCATGGCTAATCCTATGCCTGAATGGCTCTTGGCACAAGGGGCCTCTCCACTATGTGCCTTCGTCCTATAAATCCAAGCAGGAGACGAGGGCAGTGCCTTTCCTTCAGAGCTGCTCTTTGCTGCAGGAATGTGACCTTACAGTACTTCTAGTGCTTTGTTTATTCCAGGAGGTGACATCCTATCAGACCTTCTTATCACATTCTAGAAGTTTATATCAGAAATATATCATGGACTGTAAGTGGGACAGCTGTTCCCTTGTGACACTGTTAATAGCATGGATCCCCTTTGTCGGGAGCTCCAGAGCTGCTGCTCCTCTCCCAAGCTCAGTTTAACACTTTGCTTTTAATCTCAGCCCAAAAGAACTCAAATGAAGGTCCACAAAGCGTACCAGGGGAGGAGGCTTGGAGAACTGGGCAAGGGACAGGAGAGAGGACAGGTCAGGCTACTGACCAGCCTGGCACAGTGTTAGCCCTGCACAGCTGAGCCCGTGCTACTGAATAAAACAAGCCAGGGCCATTATTTGCCCTGAGAGGGGGAGGTATGGCCCAGCTGTCCTGTCCATAACTCTCTTCCCTCTTAAGATGGGATGATCATATCCAGACTGTCCCAATAACACACTGCAGAAGCCATGCTTGGGCAGGTGCCTATGTGGGGCTCAGCCTGTGGGACCTGCGTGGACAAATGGTACCTTTGGGACTAGTGGGAAGCACAGAGGTGGGGCCATCTGTATGGCAAAGTGGGGAATCTCTGGGGTTTTAGAGGGGAGCAGAGCCCTCCACTCCTCCTGTGGACACATTACTTTGCTGAAAAGACAAGGACCAGCAGAGGCACAGTCCTGCCAAATTTATGGGTAGGTGAATCCTGTAGCTTTTTTTTTTTTTTCAAACTGGAGCTTAGCTAAATTTTCAGCAACCCAGTAAATAAGGATTTGCACCTAGCCATGTGTGAAATGTGGCAAGCTGTGCATTGTTCAGTAAAAGGCCTTGCCTCCTACAGGGGATACTCTTGGGTCTATGATAAACCTGGTGGGACTGAGATCAAATAATACAACACGCCTTTTTTCTCACTTGCTATGTCATCTGCAACCTGATAACCTGTGATGGGAATTTGAAACTTCTGAATAAAACAGAACAGAAAGGGAATACAAAATACAGAGCAGTGAGTGTGACAGACATGCAGAGCTGATGGGCACTGGGTCTGATTTCAGAATAACAAATTTCCTTCCTCCATGGGGACAGGGCTCGATGGGTACCACATATGTCATGAAGTCCCTCAGGGTGGGCACTGGGGACGCTGCAGACAGATGGCTGAAATTTCTGTCTCTGTTGTGCACTCAGAAGGTTGGTCAGAAAAATCATCACCTCCTGCATGTCTTCTGTGATGAGTTTTGGACAAGACATGCACTAATGAGATTGCAACCCAAATCCAAGGTTGGATTTGTAGGTGGGATTGGCAATATTTCCTGCCGAGATTACGGTTATTTTACAGGAATCAACCTGCTGAAGTCCCAAAGGTGTTTATGAAATTCATAGTTTGGACAATTACGATAACCTGGGTCTGAGCTGAGTGGTTATGGATTGAAGAACAGAGGACTGTTCTGAGGGAAGGAAAGCAGCCCAAATAACCTGATTTTAGAAACAAACTCTTATTAATGAAACTGGGATGGGATTTTTGTGCTCTTGCCTACTGCATTTTTAAATCTGTAATTGTCTGAATTTCTGCCGCAGAAGGGATTTCAAGGTTAGTTGGTAAAACCTAGTTATTTATACAGTCATGTTTTTATTTGCAGTTTTCTGCCCAAAATAAGATGTATTTCCCTGACATTACTAAACCAGCTCTGTTATGCCTAGTTAGTGCAGTAAAGCTGGAAGCACTAGCCTTGGCCATTAATCACAGTAAGTCTCATTCTGGGTGCCATTACTGACCAAGTGAAAACTGATGGTGGGGTCAATCATGCTCAAAATATTTGTTGCTGAATGCAGAAAGCTCTGTGCCCTACATCTGTCTCCAGCTGTGTTCAGCACTGTTCTACCTGGATGTGGTCTCTGAGTCCTGCCAACCTCACTGCAAGCACTGGGGGCCCAACAGCATTTTCCAAGTCACTGTGACTTGTCTTTTACCAGTTTCCCTGAATTTGAGTGGGGCTCTGCTTGGCCACTTTTCTCTCCAGCCAAGTTTAATAGACTGTATTTCTTGAGGGCACTCATGGGGAGTGCTCAAGACCTTCATTTTCTCTCAAGTCAAATGGCTTGGGGGACAGTAAGCAGGCATGCAGTTATGCCTCTGGGGGTGGGAAGCAAGCAGGCTCCTTGGCTCAGGGTATCCCACGCCTCCTGCCCCCCTTGTATACCGCACACACTTCTCCATTACTCCTTGGCTGACACTTCCCCAGCACCTTCTGTTCTCTCAGGCTGGTCATACCCAAGCCACATGCTGGCAAACCTCAGAAAATAATTGGCACAGAACCAATAACTTGTTACGAGGAGGATTGCACATAGAAAACCACACAGGCTAGCAAGGTTCTCATGCCCTTATTGCCCAGGTAATCATCAACAACTTCAACCCTTGTCAGTGTGTCGGGGTGGAAAAACTGAACTTTAGCTCAAGCTAGTGAAGCAACATCCCTCTAATGTTTCCTGGAATAATGGGTTTCTTGTCTGACCTGGCACAGATTGCTGCTTCTCTCCAAAAGCATAATAAGGCCCACAGGAGCTCTGCAGAGAATCAGAGTGTGGTTCCCCGGCTGTTCCTACTGGATTAAGAGATACTTCTGTTATCCAGGGTTGACACAGGTCAGTGTCATGTCATCCAGCCTGAGAAGTCTACTAGGTGTCAGATGGTTGCTTAGGTCCTATGGGCAAAGTACTGATCTTGTTAATATTATGTAATCAAGCCAAAGAGTGCACTGACTTGCACCCCTGACCCTCTCTTGCAGGGAATAGTTACAATCATAGAATAATTTAGGTTGGAAAAGACCTCTAAGATTACTGAGTCCAACTATTAACCCAGCACTGCTGTGTTCACCACTAAACCATGTCACTCCAACCCCTGGTGACATATCTACACATTTTTTGAACATCACCAGGGATGACAATTCTGCCACTTTCCTGGGCAGCCTGTTCCAATGCTTGGTAATCCTTTCAGTGAAGAAATTTTTCCTAATAAAATCTAAACCTCCCCAGTGCAACTTGAGGCCATTTCCTCTTGTTCTGTTGCTTGTTACCTGGAAGAAGAGGCCAACCCCCACCTGGCTGCACCCTCCTTTCAGGCAGTTGTAGAGAGCAGTAAGGTCTCCCCTCCCCTGAGCCTCCTTTTCTCCAGGCTGAACACCCCCAGCTCCCTCAGCTGCTCCTCACAGGATTTGTGCTCCAGACCCTTCCCCAGCTCCGTTGCCCTTCTCTGGACACGCTCCAGCCCCTCAATGTCTTTCTTGCAGTGAGGGGCCCAGAACTGAACACAGGATTTGAGGTGTGGCCTCACCAGTGCCGAGTACAGCGGGACGGTCACTGCCCTGGTCCTGCTGGCCACACCATTGCTGATGCAGGCCAGGATGCCATTGGCCTTCTTGGCCACCTGGGCACACACTGGATCATGTTCTGCCATGGGTAGGAATTAATTCTTGTCCATAGTTCAGCCAGACCGCCTACCTGGAAAGTGTCTCCTGTGACACAGAAAGGTCTGGAAGATGGCAGATAACACATCTTCCAATAAAGAAGAGCTGGAAGATACTTCAGAGGGGCAGATGCCAGAGGTGCATTGAGGCAATGCTTTCAACACAGCACTTTCAAGCAGAGCATCTTGTGACCACCTATGAAGTGTTTGCACTGTGCAAAATGGGTAGCACTGAGGAGCACACCCAAGGGTGAAGGGAAGGTGTGGTGCCTGGCTCCAGCTGCCATAAACACTGAGTCCACACTGGCAGGTCACCTTCACTGCTGCAGGATTGTGTCCATGACCTGATCCAAACAGAGTCATACTGACAGCTGGTTTGGTAGTGCACAGGTTTGATATCAGCAGTTGCCTAATCAAGCCCTGAGAGGGCAAAACAAGTAGTTTCCTATTCCAGGGCAGGGAATGTATTAATAGAGGAAGGGAAGGAAAGGTATGATAGCTGAGCAGGGAGTGGATCTCCTGTTTGCCCCTTACCACATAACACTTAAGTCTGTGGGTGTAAGAGTGGGTGTCTGTGTGCTGCTCACTTGCTCCTCTCTGCAGTTGTACACCCTCAGGTAACGAAACCTCCATCTGCTCATGCAGAGATGTGTGAATTGATTTTGTAGAAAGCAAAAAGTGGATTTAACTATTCATCAGGGATGCACAAACGGTGATTACTAAGACAAGAAGAGGGCAAAGAACATTTATCACAAACAATGGAGGAAGCTTAACCTTAGTAATGCAACTATCTAAAAGACTTTGCTCCCAATACATTACTGGTCAGTTGTCCTGTTAATAGTTATTGTTCACTCTTAACACTTGTCTTTCCAAGACCCAGAATGTATTCCCATCAAAACAGACTGGGAGAACAATTATAATAGATGTAGATTTTGACTAAGTAAGAGGAAAGAAGAAGCACTGGCGGGGCCCAGGCTGAGGGTGCTGTTTTGGACTGTTCCACTAACTTGTCTGTTCAAACTTTTTTTCTGGATTAAATCCTGACAGTCTCAAAAGTATTTTAGGTAGATTTTATAACCTAGAGCAATCATCTGCATCCTGGAGAGGGAAGGGGTTACTGAATTGTTCAGAGTAGCCGTGTTTTAGTTCTCATTTATTCCATAAAAGTACATTGCTCTGAGAAAGAATAACAATTTATTTTCATTAGTGGTTACAAAACTCTGCTCTGCATTGTCTTGAGTCAAGCATTATATTAGATTTCATCCCACTCACACAGGGTCAATGACTGCTGTCATTAGAAAGTCATTACCTCTTGACTCTCTTTGGCTGTGTATAAACACCTCAAAAATGAAGGGTGAATCCATGTTGAGAGAGGATCTGCTCCTGCCTTGCCCCCCACCAAGTCAATCCAGCCCTTATTAGCTGTTTTTCCTAATGAACACAAATCAGTGCAACCCGATGCTTTGGATTTTGCTCAGCCAAACCCTGCTAAAACCCATAGCAAGATTCCTCTGGAACTCAGTGAGAGAGGGATGAAATCCTTCATGAGCTTTTCTTGCTAAATAACACTGGCTATGGATTTGTCTCAATGGATAGTACTGAAATGTGAGTGTCAGCATCTCTGCTAGGGGTGTTTCAGGTAGTGGTGGGCCAGAAGAGATGTTTTAGGTCCTGTTTAGTGGCAGTTTATCTATTTATCATATATATTTATATTTGTGGAGGACACCCAAATCTTGCAAAAGCATTGGGTCTTCCAGGCCTGTTGGCTTCTCCTTGTTCCAAGCATTGTCTGAGGGTTCTTGTCTACAGCATCCACAAACTCAGACTACTTTTAGTAGTAAATCCCAGTACCTCAGTGATGGTGAGTGTTAAATTGTGCTTTACTGGGATTCACGCCGTGAGGGATTTATAGAGATAAGCTTTTAATATTGCTTAAATTCAACAATATTCCTGCTTCTAATACAGATACCTAGATTAGTGTGGTTTCCTCTCTACCAGTCCTGAGCTGGACCCAGAGTTCACCCCACACATTCTCCTTTTGCAGATCCCCACACTTNGGCTTCAGCTTGCTGGTTCTGTTCACATGCTTCTCTGAATGTCCCTAGGGAAGGACAGTTCCTTTCTATGTTCCCACAAGTGGGATCTCTGTCTTCCTACTGTGGATGCTGGACCATATAAAATACCAGCCTACTGCCAGTAGT
>VXAX01003158.1:318440-389372 GCA_013399835.1 Leptocoma aspasia
CTTTACTGGGATTCACGCCGTGAGGGATTTATAGAGATAAGCTTTTAATATTGCTTAAATTCAACAATATTCCTGCTTCTAATACAGATACCTAGATTAGTGTGGTTTCCTCTCTACCAGTCCTGAGCTGGACCCAGAGTTCACCCCACACATTCTCCTTTTGCAGATCCCCACACTTTTTCTCGATTTCTGGATGAAAGTGTGTGGCTTGCTACGTACCTCTGAGCTCCATAACTCCAGGAGCAGGGCAGTTGCTTTCTATTTGTTTTTCTTGGTGNCTTCTCTGAATGTCCCTAGGGAAGGACAGTTCCTTTCTATGTTCCCACAAGTGGGATCTCTGTCTTCCTACTGTGGATGCTGGACCATATACAATACCAGCCTACTGCCAGTAGTAACTTTCTGATGATCTCCTGGCTGAGGGTGAGGTCCCACCATGGTGCTTTTTGGTTTGATTTTTTTTTTTCATTGAACCAAGTGCATTGTTTTGTCAAAGAGTTTGCTGATGGTGTTTGTAAAGTAGTGAGAATGGGAGGAAATGAAAGCTTGTCCTAACAAGTAGGGCATACCCAGAATTTCTTGCTTCTTGGAGTGGTATTTGAGAACCCAGTTTGGCCAAGGTTAAGTCAGAATTCCAGGGTTTTTCCTTTGTTGGATTCAGATGGGACTGTCTGTTGGACTCAGGTGGGGCTGTCAAAGGATTTGTTTCCCAGGTGTACAGAGAGTGGTCCCCTCCACTCCTTTCTTTTTTTTTGCATGCACAGGCTGCTCCTCTGCCACATTCTCCTTCAGCAGTGCCAACCCTTCAGGACAGCCCCTATCACCCCTCTGGAGAGCACACCCTCTTTGTATTCTTTTAGCCAACCAGGGGTATTTAACCCTCCCCTGTGGCTGCCACAGCTTTGTCACGAGGGTTTGGGCAGGATGTTGTCTGTCTGAGGAGAAATAGTGCTGCTTTCTTGAAACGCAGCATGTGCTCCATGGCACCTGTGTTTGTTGTTCTGTGATAAACGTGGCAGAGGCAGGGGGACCACGCAGCACACCCGGGGTAAGGGCAGCCCTGTGGTTTGCATGTTGCAGCAGAGCTGGGCTGGGAGCCTCCAGAGAGGTTAATCAGCCCACAGCCCTGCAAAACCACACAAACGCTGTGGGCTGGAGGTACCAGGGTGTGTTGGCACAACAGCTGATGGCTACTTAGTAAATAAAAGCAAACCTCCTGCTCAGGGAGAGGTTACAGGCTGCCTTTTAAGTGACTTCAGAGATGCCAGAACTCGCACAACAGCTGTATGGGTTAAGCTGAAAGCTTGTCACATACCAGTAGTGCTGATATTGTTGTTCACAGAGATAAAAATTGTATTTCTTCATGATGCCAGGACATATTTTATTGAAGACTCACTTCTTTCCATGCAAGAGATCAAACCAGGCTGTAAGTGCGCAGATGCCTCACTCTGTGCTAGAGTAAGGAGAGAACCTGACTGACATCAGTGGAAACTCGTAGCCAAACTCCTACTCAGAAGTTACTTTACAGTTACTTACAAAGCTGGCCTTTTTTTTTTTTTTTTTTTTTTAAGAGAAAAGCACCCTGTCTTTGCTTATATGCCCATTTACCAGGATGCAACCAACAGGTTGTAGGTTCACAGCCTCCCTTGTTGCTCTGTATCCACACCCTTTCTGGGATAGCTGAACCCTTTGGAGCAGACTTGCGATGTGTTCATAGCTACAAGGGCATCAATAATTCTTGATGCAAAAGTACCGAACACCCAGGCCTGAGTACAGAAATCTGCACTTCTCTGCCTGGGCCTCTGGCTCTGCTGCACAAGTCTCTCTTCCACTGCCTGTAGAATTTTCCTGCACTGCTCAGAAATCACTTTTAAAGAGATTGATTTTGTTTCTGATTTGAATACCTTCTTCTTCCACTGCATCTTCCACCATCAATCCCTCTCATGTGTTTCCTTGCTAGCCTGCAGATTGTTTTTTCTTTGAACCAGTGCTGGCTAGATTTTTGATCTGTTCTGCTAACACTGTATGCTTGTGGACAGAAGTCTGCTGGTTCAAGCATTAACCCCATAAATGGCATTTATCAAAGGACAGATGTGGCAAAGGTCACAACTACTGTTCTTCTGAAGATGTTGCCAATGCAGGGGTTCATATTGCCAAGGATTTAATGTGCTCCTGCCTACTCTGTCTGCCCAAACTGCAGCTCTGTCTGGCAGCACATTTTAAGGTGGTATGGAAGAGTGTGGCCTCAGTAATCTGCATGTCTGTGACCTTGATCCTGATTGCTGAAATTAGCTTTACAAGCATTTAAGCTCAAAACCCTCTCCATAGCTTCCACCAGTACTGTCTGGACAACCGTGTGCAGCTATAGCATATCCCAGTGCATAGCCATGATTTCCCTACTAGCCTTTAGTTATCTTCCTGGAGAAACTCATTAACTTCAAGGTCTGACATTTAGCATCACAGGGAGTAGTTGGCTTTTAATGGTTTTCTGTAAAGCCCTGTGAAAGACAAAAGCTGTGTCCCAGAATTCAACTCCATTCAGAACAAGCAAGATGTAAGAATATGGGAGCCCAGATGTAAAATACACCCATTTTAATCTAACTTTCAACAGCATTTTTTGCATAATTCCCTCTGTGATATTTAATGTCCTAATGCTATTCACTGCTTGGTTGTCCCTGGAGTGACTGGGTCACCACTGTTGAAGGGGAATTGATGTTTTCTTCACTCTTGACCTGACATTTAATTTTTTTCTTGAGACAACCAGCTATAAAAGTTTAATATTAAGGCCTCCTTTGCTTTATCCTTCTTCCCTTACCTCTCATTTCTGGTGCTTTAGAAGTAATTTCAAGTTGTCTTCTTTACCCTCTGTGTTCAGGGTTGTACATGGTCTTTTATTGGCCTAAGTACATTGCCACAGAGGGTTGTAGTTTGTCTCAAAGTATTGCAACATTTGTCCAGTTGAAAATGTTGTAGAGAAATAAAAGGAGTATCTTCTAAAGTCTAAAATTAATGAAACAACACCCAAAACCTAGTAAAAATGTTGTAAGAAGAAAATATTATAAAAAGAAATGAGCTCTGACAGAGAGCGAGGAATTATGCTGGCAACAATTGTAAACACCTGTGTGACTCATGGCCCACGCTTGTACATCCATATACTGCATTTGGTAAGAAAAGTAATGCTGAGAACAAAAATGAACACAATATCCTCTAATTGGGTAAGAATGGCTTTGAAAGATTATCTGGTACTTGATTAGTAGGCTGGGAAGAACGTGAGATAGTCACAGCAACTTTAAATATAGACTGGAGCCTTAAGTTTGAGTATGCGAGGCATGAAAATGGAGCTTTGGCATGGCCACATGAAAGCTGAGAACATCCAGACCTGTCAGAAAAAGAAGAAAAAGTGACAATGAGAAAAATATTCAACACTGTATCTAAACCTCTGGATTAGCATTTCAAGTAAAATCACTACGTTCAATCTCTTAAATTTCTGCTTTCCTAACCAGTACTAAATCACTTGGATAAATTAACCAACTTTTTAAAGAAACAGCCTTTAAGGCCTTTATGCTTTTTCATAAAGAGCAGGAATAAGTGAGGTTTTTT
Organism: Leptocoma aspasia; assembly: GCA_013399835.1. Classification (NCBI taxonomy): domain Eukaryota; kingdom Metazoa; phylum Chordata; class Aves; order Passeriformes; family Nectariniidae; genus Leptocoma; species Leptocoma aspasia. The sequence continues at coordinate 322,038 of VXAX01003158.1, forward strand.
GGGGGGGCAGGGTTGGGTGGAGGGGGCAGAAGTTTCAGCCTCTGGCAATCACAAACTCTAATCTGTGGCAAATTGAAGTCAGATGTTCAGACACTGGTTGGATTCAGTCAGCATCTGGGAAATTCCGCCACTCAGGGGTGTTTATTGGACCTCCTGGTCAGTGCTAAGCCCCTCTTTTTATTTTTCACAAGCCTCTGTGTGTGTGTGTGTACATATGTAATAATCAGGTAAAGCTCAGCAATTAACAAGTTGCCTGATCTAGAATTATTCAGGGAATGAGCAAGAGGGAGCCATAAACCCAGCCTGTTTGTAGTCCCTATCTAGCAATCCCTGAAGACTGAATCCCGGATATTTGAGGATATCTAGGCAAAGATCATGTCATATTTCCTGTATTTCTATATACTTTCCCCAGATTTCCCTACCAGTCAGTGTGTTGGGTTAGACGAACTTTGTTCTGGTTCAACAATGAATAATTGTGATCCTATATGCTCATCCATGGTCTACTGCAAGATCCTCAGCACAAAAAATGAGAGAAACATCTGTGCCTGTAGAGGTGAGTTAGTGTTTATTGTGTGTATTGTGTGTATTGTGATTAATTACATTTATAGCATTGTTTTCCTGCTTTGAAGAAAGGAAATTTTCTAGCTGTCATGCCGGACATTAAAAAAGAAAGAGATGAGATGGAGGAGGAAGGAGCCCTCTGTCAGTGTGGAAGTGCAGGGGACCTGAGCCTGGGGACCAGACCTGACGGGGTATAGGTTAAAAAATACACTTTTGAGTTTTCTGTTAACAGAGAGTAAAATAAATCCCAAAGTTTCCATAGCCCAGGGGGAATATTTGGGCAGTGCTGTGTAACATTTAGTAATTAGGATGGATGGCATTCAAATGTTTCACCATTTCTCTGGTGAAGATTTATATGATTCAAGGTGAAGTAGATGAGGTATAGTATGAGAAATCCACAGATTTCTGCTTCAGAACATGCCAAGAGAGGAAATAGTCTAGGGTAGGCTCATGGTAGCCATAATCTTGCTTCCCTCTGGCTAAAAGGAGCATTTTCAACCCGGATTTCCCAAATCCCTGTAAGTGTGGGATGTTTGCCCAAGTTTTCCCTAAAAGGATGGCTCAGCAGAGCAAGCATGGTAACAGGACACTGCAAACCTACTTAGGCATGTAACTGCTGAATGAGGCATGGGTTAAAGCCTTTGCTGTTTGATCTGTGTACTTTAGCACAAGGCTCCCACGCAGCACACTGGCTTTTGTGAACGTGCTGCCTGGCTGTGTAGGAGGGCAGTGGCAAGGCAGGCAAACCAACAAAAAGGAAATCTACTGTTCCCATCCCCCTCCTACCTCCACTGATCCCGTGGGAAGACTGTTCAGAAAGATCATCCAGCAAAACCCAAGCAACACTGCCCTCCACCCCCCTGGTTACCCACAGCTATTTGTTTTGTTGTGTTTTCCACCCGGTGGGTTTCCAGCCAGCTGGCCTCGCTCACCAGGCCATCATCCCGTGATGTGAGTGCCAGCGATGGTGCAGAGGGAGAAACTTGGGAGCTCAGGGAGTGGGATGGTGACAAACAAGCTTGGATACTCTGAGCTAAAGTATGTCCCAGCATGCCTGAATATAAATATACAAAAGGCATCAGAATCAATAAATTATCTGCGTGCTATGTATCACAGGGTGCTTGGCAGTGAGAATAAGGTCAGTGTTGTAGCTAGCCTTACACACTTAAACCTGAGCAGGATCCCCCCACTCCTCTGGCAGTACCATATTGCAGAAGGGACCCCTCTGACTTCAGTGGAAATACTTGGATTTTCCAAGTAGGGGGAAACCCACAGCACTGTCTGCTCTCAGTTCATGCCAGCTCGCTCTGCTGTGTCAATTGAAAGGGAGGAAATGGCCACTTCTTATTCATGTTTACAGCAAGTTCTAACAGTGCCTTGAGCAAAGATTAGGGAATGTGGGGGTTATAGCTCTCTAGGCCACAGAGCAATGTCTTTCCGGGGTGAAACACTGCATGGTGGCAGAAATACTTCTCTGTATGCTCAGATAGGTGAAGCATTCACACCAGCAGTGAAATTCAATGGGGGAAGAGCATACATGAGTGTCAGCAGGTCTTTAAAGAAATCCAGGAAATGATCCTGTTTCAGTTATTTGTATTGAAACGAAAAGTATATTTTGCTCCTATTCACTTTCTTTTAAATGCATATGAACTCAAGAAGCTGTGCAGATTATAGGTATGTGGAACAGCAACAGCTGTACTGTACTCAAAAAGGTAGATATGTAGACAGGCTCCATATCCTGGAAATGGTCTTGAGATCCTTAGCTCTGCACACAGAATTCTTAAAGTGGCTTCTTCTTTCCCTTTCTCCACACTGGGGACGACACCAACAGGCCAAAAGAAAGAATGTAGTGACAGAACATGGTGGAATGGCTTCCAGCTGAAAGAGTAGGTTTAGATTAGATATTAGGAGGAAATTCTTCACTGTGAGGGTGGTGAAACACTGGAACAGGTTGCCCAGAGAAGCTGGGTGCCCCAGTTCCCAGAGGTGTTCAAGGCCAGGTTGGATGGGGCTCTGAGCAACCTGGTCTAGTGGAAGGTGTCCCTGTCCACAGCAGGGGAGTTGGAACTAGATAATTTTTAAGGTTCCTTCCAACCAAAACCATTCTATGATTGTATGAAATTCTCTATCAGATCCAATTGACTCCCAAGGGATGCACACAGCTCTGTTGTTAGTACAGCACCATGGCAAAAAGAAGCAAATCAGCCCACAGAGCCCACTGCATGAACAGCCTTAACCAAATTTGCAGCCCAGCTTAGCCCTTTAAAAATATTTGGGGGGGGGGGTGATGTCAGCACCTGGATTGCCAATGCACTTGTTGGTCTCCACCCTCAGCCTACTTTAGTTCCCACTCAGGGACAGAGCATCCAGACCGAGTGGGAGATAGGCAGAAGCTTGGAGGGAAAAATTATCTGCAGTGACCCCAAGTCCAGAGGCAGAACCACTGGGCTCCATTTAGCTCCTCAAGGTAAAAAAACTGGCTTACTTATTAGGTCAGATTTTCTCCTGTGCAAGGACATAGGAGGCTGGCAAAACAACTTGAAAATGTAGGAATTTGTTAACTGCATGCACTAGGCTTTTAATATTTAATCTGCAAACTAAAGTAATTTCAATTGAAACTCTCTGTCTTCATGCTGGATGGTCCCAAGGCTTCTCATTTGCACCAGGGATGTTACAGCCTAATATGATTGTGTAGCTGAAATTCTTTGTCTAGACTTAATGCTTCATTTGTTTAAGGGTTCTTAGTTTATTTACATGGTATGCAGAGATTGGTGCAGGATATTCGTGATGAAGTAATCTCTTTTCTCTGCATGAACTCCAAAATCATATAAAATTCAAAAATTGCTGTCATAAAGTAAATAAAAGCAATAACCACCAGAAAAGTTTATGAGTACAACTTGGTGGGATTTTTGGAATATGAGATTTTTACCATTTTTAAATTCAGTTTTTCCTTGAAATTTCAGGAAAGGCAGAAGTTTCTTGAGAAAATACTTTTTCATCTGTGGAAATTACTCACAAAATATGTGTAGTTCTTCAGAAATGAAAATGTCTAACCTTAGGTTCTCCTTGTACTTTAATAGTAACAAATAATTATTTAAAAGAAGATTTATTATCCTTTCTCTATACAATAATAGTTTGTACTTAGTTTCTTAAAAACAATATACTGACAAATATAGGAATTTAAAAACTCTTAACAGTAGCATATTTATAATGTATTCTTGTGGAAATCATTACATGGGTCTTGGGCATCATTTTTTTGCAAATGCATGCAGAAAGCAGCATTGATTTCCACAGACTGCTCACCCTTGTGTACTGTATTTTGGGGTGACAGTGGGAATGTCCTTGCTGGAAATCAAAGAAGGTGATAAGCTGCCAAAGATGGCTTTTACTTCTTAGCACCCCAGTGCTTACTGACTCCTGGCCACTGAAACAACATTTATTTAGACCGACATAAAAAGCTCTACTGAATCTGCCACCTTCATGCATCTGTCCTTTATTTTTTTTTTTTTTTAAAGCCTGTGACCTGAAGGTTGAGCTCAAGGACACATCCAAGCAAGTCACCAGAGCTTTCCCTTTGCTCTGCCTGCTGACCTCTGCCCTCTCCTCATTACTCCCCAAAAATGGAACGTTCCACACGAGAAATTTGCCTCAACTTCATGATTGTCCTGATTACTGTGATCCTCATGTGGCTCCTTGTGAAGTCTTATCAGGATTGAAAGACTCTCAGAAACTGGAGTGATTTCAGAGTGTGGCTCCACAGACATCAGTAACACCCACAGCATGCCACAGCAATTAGCTTTCAGTCAATTGAGGATGTCGTGAACCTTTATTTTTTACTCTCTCCTATCTGTTGCCTGTGCTAATGTTTCTAATGGGTCTGTGATGGTGTAATTCTTTCAGTCTGCAGTGATCCAGCTGTAAAATGTAAGATGCTTAGGAGCAGTTTGATGTGGCTGTCTCCTCTGGTAGTTTCTGTGAGTGCTGTACTCCCAGCCCACCACGCTGGCTAGTTTGGCATCAGTGCTGGGTTCTGGAGGGTGTAAAACTGCAGTGTGTAATGTAAGAGCCTGCATTATCCAGTGTAAAAGGCACAAACTTGCTTAGCAAAAAGGAATGTGAAACCTCTGCTTTCACTTGCACATTTTGTTTAAATAAAGACCACGTAAAACCAGTTTTTGGAGCATTCCTTATCCCTCTCCTGACTTGAGCTGATAATAGCTGTGGTACAGTGAGATATGAAAGTGGGGTGGTTTGCTTGTTCTTCCTACTTACATTTTAATTGTATTTTTTAAGAAGTGCTGTAGAATGAAAACCCTGCAGCATAACAGACATGTAACCACATATATGACCCGTTTGGGTTACTTTTCTGTCCAGAGAGACTTACACACTTGGTGCCTGTGGACACGAACTTCAAAGAGAGCCTTTGTCCCACTAGGGCATTGTCAATAATCATGTTTTCTGAAGCTTGATTTCGGGCAGGGATTCCCACAGTTCTACTTTAGGCTATTTTTGAAGCAGCTATTTTTGAAGCAGTGCCTGGAGGGATGAGCCTGGCCAATGGCAGGGGTAGGTTCCTGCTGGCACCCCAGCCCTGCTGTGAGCCTTGCCCAGAGCAGAATTCCCTCTGGGCCCAGCGTGGCACGCCAGGCGTCGCGGCACAGCCGTGCCCAGCCTCAGGAGGCTGAGGCGTGACTGTGTCTGGGTTGCTGTGATGGTGTCGTCACCTGCTAAAAAATCTTGAGCCAGCTTGAAGAGCCCTGGGCTTGTGAAATTAGTAATCAAACTCCTCCTAGGAATTCCCCATCTGTCATTTTAACGGCTTCAGAGAATTAGGATCTTCCACAAAGTACAGCTTCCTGTAGGAAGGCAGTTGAGTATGTGCCACGCTGCTGAGACATGTCTCTCTCCCTTCCAGGAGCCTGGAAGGAGCAGGCAACATTGCAGGGCTGTGCTGGGCTACCTGGGTCTTTGATGGTGAGGCAGAGCTGGCCTTCACAGGTGGGATTTGGGCCTGGGCTTTAAGGAAAGAGCAAATATTCTGGTAGCTCTACTTATTAAGGGTTTGAGTTGCTTGGAGTTTGCTAATACATGAGCCCTTGCCCTCTGTCATTTGTATGTCTGTCTGGCTTTGCAGTCTTGCAGTTTGTGCCTCTCATGCTCCCAGTCAAGGAATCCCCACTGCAGTGCAATGCTAAAAAGTCACCCCTTGTTTATTCTTGGCTGCAAATGAGCAAACTTGCCTCCAGCACTTCTGGGGATGGCAAATTTTCTGAAAAAAAGCGCTGAACCATTGAAATGAACTTCTGTCAGCAACAGACACAGCCTTTCTCTGCAGCCCACCTTGCACCAGATGCTGCTCTTTTATCAGTACTGCATGTGGTCTGTTTGTGTTCATAAGCTTGGCTGAGACATGCAAGCAATGGCTAGAGAAGGACATGGAAAATCTATTTTTAAATACCGTGAATACTTGATAATTCAGTATGAAAGATGAGAATCTTTCACTGGCTCCCAGTAACTCCCAGAAGAGAGAAATACTATGAGTGAATTGACGTTTTTGGACTCAACTCAGTCTAGCAATGGAAAAACCAGAGGTGTGGTCTTCACTGTCTGAACCAGCAGTGGTTCAGAAACAGTTCAAAGTGATCCTAGCAGTTTTCAGATAGGAAGAATCACAGAATGGCTTGGTTTGCAAGGGACCTTGAAGTTCATCTAGTTCCTACTCCCCCTGCCAATGACAGAGACATCTTCTGCTAGACCACTCTTTCACTTCAGATCCATTCCCCTTGTCCTGTCACTACATGCCCTTGTAAAATGCTCCTCTCCAGCTCTCCTGCAGACCCCTTTAGGTACTGGAAGGCTGTAGAAGGTGTTCCCAAAGCCTTCTCTTCTCCAGGCTAAATAGCTCTCTCACACGGTCTTCATAGGAGAGGTGCTCCAGGCCGCTGATCATTTTTGTGGCCTCCTCTGGACTTTTTCCAACAGGTCCATGTCCTCCCTGTGCTGGGACCCCAGAAAAGAGCTGATGCAGCACTGCAGGAGGGGTCTCAGCAGAGCAGAGGGGCAGAATCCACTCCCTGGCCCTGCTGCCCACACTGCTTTGGATGCAGCCCAGGACAGGATCGTCTTTCTGGGATGTGAGTGCAAGTGGCTGGGTCGTGTTCAGTTCTCATTATCTGATGCCCCGAAGTCCTTCTCCTCAGGGCTGCTGTCAATCCATTCTCCACCCAGCCTGTATTTGTGTTGAAAGATGCTAAGAAAATATTCTGGAGCGTTTGGGCCATCCACAACTTTTAGTCACCAATCTTTTTCAGAGTTGACATGCATCTGACTTTGACAACATGATTAAGGTAAATCACCTTGAACAAGTTCCTAAAAGTGAGAATACTAGCCTGAGTGGTTCTCTTTTCAGGCATTTCTAGTTTTCAAGTAGATTTTGAATGAGATAAATTACTTGCCTAGGTAATTTGCCTGAAACTGAGGAAAAAGGCAATTCAACATTTAGCGCCAGATGCTGTGAAGAGCCAGCATTTTGTAGGTGTACAGGTACATTAATGTCAAAGAGCTTCAACCAAATACAGATATATAAATACAATCTCCTAGTTTGAGGGACCTTAATGTAGGTGTTTGGTGTGACCCTTAAGGCTCAAACTCTCTCCATTACCTTCTTGTTCACTGAAGAATCCCTGGATGAGAGATAGCTTTGTGGAGATGCATGTTGTCATGATTTTCCATCCCTTTGCAGTATAAACAAGATGGAAAACATCAAAGGACTTTTGGGCTAACAGTGATTTGTCTTTAGTTTATCAGGCAAATTATTTTAGGCAAAATTTTCATTAGAACAATACTTTAGTGTAAGTATCTGCTCTAGTCCCTGCAGCCTCCCTGGATAAAATGTTCCAGTGCTTGACTGTCCTCAAAGTAAAAAAGGGTTTTCTCATGTTTAAATGTGTTTCCTGCCTTTGAGTCTGTTCCCATTTCCTCTTGTCTTGTTGTTGGGCACCACTGAGAAGGGTCTGGCTCTGTCTTGTTCATTCCCACCCATCAGGTGTTTACATGCACTGAGAAGCCCCCTCTAAGCCTTGTTCAGGCTGAACAGTCCCAGCTCCTTAAGCCTTTTTTCATATGTCAGATGCTTCCTCATCTTCATGATCCTTTGCTAGAGTCTCTGCACGTCTCTCTTGTACCGCAAAGTCCAGCTCTGGACACAGCATTCCAGATGTGTCTCCAGTGCTGAGCAGAAAAGAAGGATCGCCTCCCTCATTCTACGGGCAATGTTCTGCCTGATGCAGCCCAGGAGGCTGTTTAGCTTCTGCTGCAAGGACTCATTTTTGGTTCATGGTCAGCCTGGTGTCCCCAGTGAGCCTCAGGCTCTCTGCAGAGCTGCTTTCCAGCTGCTTGGCCTCCTGTATGTGTTTGTATGTCAGCATTTGACCCACCAGAAGTTTTACACAGCATGCCCGGGACATCAGTACAGCACAGTTCCTGCACATGAGGAGGATTGTCCAGGTGACACTTTACTACCCCATCCCTCTGCCATCCCACCTCCTTTGTTAACAGCACTCTGTGCAGCAGGAGCTGCTCACAACGAGCAAAACAGTGGTTGCTCAGGACTGGCCTGGCCCAAACAAAGTAATTTTCACCCTGACACCTAAGCATGGGTGAATTAGGAACACACAGAAGCAGAAGTCAAGCAGCAGTCTCTCTGTTCACTTTACTGGGCTTTGGATCAGACCATAGCTACCTAATTCTGAATGTTCAGATTTCAGAAGCTTGACTCTAGGCTTGGTAATTTGGAATTGCTAGGCCCTCAGCACCTCACTCCAGAGAAACTCAAGACATAGGATGTTCAGCATGCTTTCGGGAAAAATCAGACTGCTAGTTTATGGGTCTGGATACCAACCTAGGACAAATTTAGGCACCAAGACTTGAAACTTTGGCTAACCATGAGAAAATTATTCAGTGGGGTTTACCAGAATGTTTTTATTAATCCAGTGTGTTTTCAGTTGAAACCAGTTTCTCTATTTTTTTTCAAGAAAATTGCTTTTATCAAGCAAAAATAAAATTTGTCAAAGGCAAATGTCGTGTATGAAAACCAACTGTGTCCATTTTGCTTTTGAATGATGTGTCAAGGCTGCTGTAGGCTGTGTGATCTGTGCCCCCTTCTCCTTTATTGCCCAGGCTCCAGGCCAGGCAGGTTCTGTCTCCCATGTGACATAACCCATCACTCTCATGATGTGCTACCTCCAAGTCACAAGGTAGGAAATTGTTATGCAATGAGATAGAAGTGAGTATGAGAAAAAGAAGTGGTCAACATCAAGGAACTGCACATGCTGCATTCCTAAGTGGATTGATTACAAACATTTTCTTAGCGACATTTTTTAGTTTGCAAAGATTCACTCAAAATTCAGTTTTCCATGGAAAAAAAAAATGGCACACTGTGTAATCTCTGTGTTCAGCAGATGGAAATATATAACATGAAATGGGTAAGTGCTGTGTATGTGTTCAGCAGATGACAAAGAAAAAGAAGAAAATGCAAAACCCAGGGTTCTCAGCCTTATCAAGGCAGCGTTCCTGTGTATGCACAGAATCTTTCTCTGGGTCATGCCAAAAAAAATGTGAAGCATAAATAACTTCCTCGCTATGTAGCAAGTCCAGTGCCGTTCTATTTATACAACTGCATTTGGAAGCGTGCCAGAGGCAATAGATACCCTTGCAATTCAAGAAGAACTTGGCACAGTCATAATCTATATTTTGGTGGTGCAGCGAGCTAGAAGGGATCAAGAAGAGTGACAGGTGCTGCCTCCCTGGGTTGCCATTGTGGGGGCTCCTAAATCACTCTTCACCTGCACAGCTGAGCTGGTCTGCCCCCTGTGTGCTGGGTTTACCCACGGATTAACGTCTCACTGGTCGGAGCTGGACAAGCCTTTGGCACGTTTCTCAGGGCCACATACAGCTGCTGCTCAAGCCAATCAGCTCTGACCTCCCAGCTTAACAGTTCAGCTGGCAGCTTCTGCAGAGAGATGACAGCATTTTCAAGCAGGCTCTGCTATGCTTATCAGCTAATGCCAATCGCTACTCACACTGGGCTGATCTGTGAGGGAGAGCAAAGAAGCATAAATTCGTATATGGAATGAACAGAGGTAGTCCATCTTGTCCCACCACGTGTGCTGTATTCCACTTGTACTTGCCAGTTCTTGGCTGCAGTGGGTGGATGAAGGAGATGAGTAATAATTTGATTTTGGCAGCAGTTGTTAGGTAAGTATAGACTCATGCTTCCTTCTACTACAGCTTGTATGGCAGGGCCCAGGAAGGTTTTTGTATGTGCCTGGATGTGCCTCAATTTTTTCACTTTGCATTTATGCCTCTTGGTGTACTCAGAGGAGCAGCCAGAGCTGTGTTTCTCTTCCAAATGACTGTTTTCCTTGTGTTTCAGTTCTGCCCTCTTGGGAAGCAGGCACTGAGTTTTGTCTCAGCCTCATGGCCAGAGGTGTACACAGTCTACCAGAATAATGTCCTGCCCTGTTCATGTCTGCTCCACCCTGCTGTCCCTGCCACGTGTATGAAGGCCTGGAGCAAGTGTGGCTCAGGTGACCTGAAGATCGAATAGATGGGGCCAGGATATTCATGGTGATCCAGGTATCTAAATTGCTCAGGAGGGACTTAATCCCTCATGGATATTGATGGACTGGGAGGAGGGCTCCTGGAGAAGATCCTACCTCATGCTTATAGAAATCTGCATATTTCTACATGCACATGGCGTGTGTGTGGGCTTGCACATCACTGTGACAGCCCGGCCCAGATGCATCACCCAAAATATCTAGTGGGAGTGACCCAATTCCTTAATCAAAACTACGGCACACATTGAGCAATAAATAATCCAGGATGGATTTTGCACGTACTTCTTTTCCCTGCTGTATTAAAGCCTTTTGCTTGTTGTTCTCAGACATCTCTTGGCATAGCTAAAAGCAGGGACATAATTTTTTAATACTTGCAGCACAGTTTCACTGGTGACTGCCAGTTCCAGTAGGATTGAACCGAGCCTTGTTACCACGTTAGGCAGGATCTGCTTAGGCTTGCTGCAAGCCATTTCCCCAGTGTGCTCCAGTGGAGCTGGGCCTGGTTATATCAGACAAGGATCTGCCCCTCTGTGTCTCTCTGGTTCTGATCTGCCCTCCACAGAGTTCTGTTTTAGCATCACCTGGAAGAGATATGCCAGAAGTAGCTTTAGATCTTTCACTTCAACACGATTTTGAATAAAAGAATTTCACTACAGGCAATATTAATTAACACTTCAATGAAGCTATGATTTGTAAGTAAGCCTCACACTTTCAATCTATACCTGTATTTCAAAATATTCTTTCAAATTGCTAGGTTCTAAAACTTATTTGGCTTGGAACAAAATAAGTAATAACAATTAACTGAGTTTAATAGACTTATTTTGCAACAGATTTGTTTTTACAATTTAGAACAGAATTTTATTCTATTCTATTTAAAATAGAATTTTAAATCTAGCCTATTTTTAAAGTGGTGTAAATCTAAGTGAAGTCAGAAGATAATAAGCATTGAAAACACTAAGCCTTGGGTTTTTTCTTTTTTCAGTCTAGGATACTTCCCTGCTTAATGATACCTCTGTGTATTTCAGCTTCATTTTTACTTGTGTATCAAGAAAACTGTGAAACTTAAACTGTCTCATCAGACACAGTCAATTCCATGTCATAATGAGGCTAAAGTGTCCTGTGAGATTAGTAAGTGGGAATTTATACGCCTTGTCCCAGAGTCCAACTCCTTTTTGCAGCCTTGGTTAGGAGTTTTGGCTCTTCTCTCTTCTGAGGCTGCACTCACCTGAGCACTGACATTATTGGAAACTCCCTTGCAGGCTTGGGGAAAGCTTGTCTGCATAAACAGTCAGCTCCAAATGTGTAGTGCTCAGCTTCTAGATTTAAAATCATACCATACTGCATTCCCTGACATAGAACAGAGTGAAAGTCAATGAAATTCAGATGGAAAAAAAAAACAAATCAGAAATTTCAACAAATAAAGCCCATTTAACCAGAAACAGAAGAAGACCATAGGACATGGTGTTAATGCAAATATCAGAAAGACAAAGATGACAATATCAGTAAAGAAGGTGCAGTATACATTAAAGAAATCTTTATCAAAATAAACTCACTGTTAAAAAAAATATAATAACCCTCTAGCCTGACATTTCAAAAATAGGAAAAGTGTAATTAGGACTAAAGTGTCAACCAGAATAAGACACCAGGGAGGCTGTGAGGCAGAAAGCACGGTGGCCATAGAATACTCCACCTTCACACTGCCTCCACAAAGTGGGAAAATGTCAAACTGGTCTCCAATTCCTGCTACATTTTTAGCAAAAATATTATTTCCCCTTGGGCAGTTGGACGTCACAGAAGGAAAAGCCGTGCAGCCATTAACAGAACAGAGGATCAGGATCAAATGTTACCTTTGTAAAATGACAGTGTGGCAGTGACCACAACATGCATGAGGGAAAACTTCCTTATGGGACTAGGAAGGCTGAAAGAAGAATCAGCAAAGTACAGGGAGCGGTTATGAATAAAATACTACTGCTCAAAACACAGAAAATGTATCTACATTGGCAAAACTGAAAAGAACTCAGAAAAGTTAAATAAAAGGTTTTAAGGAGGGCAAGAAAACTGTTGATTAACACCAGGGCAGATGCATTAAAAGCTAAAAATAAAATACATCAGAAGCAGGCAACCTGCCAGGAGACTGCAGGGTTTGCAGATGATAGATGCAGAGCAAGAGCGCTCAGAAAATATGTTTGGTATAGGAGAGGTATATTAATTACCAGCAGCAGTGCTCACTGTAGAAGGGATTAGGAGAGTTTCCATGCTAGAACCTTTATCTGCAGGTGATGAGTAATGGTCTCAACAGACAGGCCAGAAGCCAACAGCATGAACGGTGATATATCAGCAGGACCAGATGATGTTCACCTGGTGATTTTAAAGGAGCTTGGATATGAAATTGCCTGCCAAGTTACTGTGGAGTGTAACTTATTGCTCACATCAGACTGGTACCAGAGAAGTAGGAGGTGGCAGATGAAGTATCAGTTTTTAAGAGGACTGCAGAGGACAGCTGGGCAGTTACAGACCAGGAAGCTCCATTTCCATATTCAAAAAAAACCCCAAACCACAGAAAAACAGTCAGAATTCAAAGGCATATAATTGCCTTGGGCTGTCAATCATTGGAGCTTGACACTGGTGTGTCAAGCAGGCTGCCCAGGGAAGTGGTGGAATTAACATCTCTGGAAGCATTTAAAAGATGTGTAGATGTGGCACTCAGGGACATGGTTTAGTGGTGGACCTGGCAGTGCTGGGTTGGAGCTGATGATTTTAAAGGCCTTTTCCAATCTAAACAATTCTACAGCTCTATGAATCTAAGTGGAAAAGTCAGCAAGGCTTCTGCAAAGGGAAATCCTGCTCTTGGTATGTGTTACAATTCTGAAACAGTAAAAGTGAGCCAGTCAATACGTTTTAAAAACCACAAACTGTGATGGGAGAGAAAGGGGAGTTCTCCCTTTAACTGGATGAAAGATGGAAAGAGAGTGGCAGTGAACAGTGAAATTGCATAATAAAAGGAGGTCCACAAGAGACTGCATTGTTTAACACATTTACAGGAAAAGCAGAAGGATTGCAAAATTTTCTGGTGGTATAAATGTCATAGATGAGGGGTTGCAGAAAGTCATCTGAATGCCAAATCATAAGTGGTAAAATGGTAGATAAAATTAAAAGTTGACAAAAGTGAAGGAGGACACATAGGGAGAAAGAACATTCCAACACACAAAATAATGAGCTCAGCAGACACTGGCACACAGGAAAAATCTAGAAATTACTGCAGAGAGTTCCCTGAACACATCAACTCCATGGTCAGTGTTGGAAAAATTGCAGAGGGCAATAAAATAGTAAAAAGCATTTTTACTATTTTAACGGTATTTTAACAGTATTTTAACAGTTTTAACTTGAGAAGAAACGAAGTAGACATCAGTTAGATGTAGACTTCAGTTACTTTTTTTGAAGTCTACGAAGTAGACTTCAGTTACTTTTTTTTCAAGGTAAAGACTCCCTTTACCTTGAAAAAAAAGTAACTGAAGAAAAGACATAAAAGACATGAGTAATAGTAAATAAGGGCAAAAAGACTGGCTATTTACAGTCTCTCAGTCCATCAAATAAATAGCAAACATAATAGCGACACATAAAATGAAGAAAGGCATTTTGCAAAGCAAAACTGAAATGTAAAACTCAAAAGTACAAGATGTTTTGAAAGAAAGCAGAACAGATATGTTTAAAAATGTTTATATAAATCTGCAGAAGGAGAAAAAAAGACATTGGGACCTGATGAATATGAGGATAGACTTGCTGGCTCCATAGGAAGTTTAACCCACAGGCTGCTAAATCTCAGGAGGTATTCTGGAGAGCTATTGCTGCTTATTTTACTTGTGGCACCAATCAGGGCACCAATGTGACCAGTCCCAGCAGCAGACACCAGGCACCTCACTGGGAATGGGGATGGGCCAAATATTACAAAAGAAGATGGCTAACAGCCTTCAAATACATATAACAGCAAAGAAGAAAGAAAAAACTTTTCCTTGCACACAAAGTAATGGGTTTGGATGTTAGCAATGGAGACTTTGGAGCAGTTTTCTTAGTCTAACTAGTGGGTGGTGTAGTTGATTGCTATACTATGGTGTTGAGAGGTGTGGGGCTACCAATGTCAAGAGATGCTGCCAGTGGTCCCAGGGAATGGGTTCAAAAATCCATCAAAAATACTTTATAACCACTGTCCTAGCTTGGAGAGGGATACTACCTCTTAAGGAGTTCATATGAAAGCAAATATCAAAGCCTTCTTTCGGAGTTTAAGAGGACTCAGCCTTCCCAGCCTGGCTCAATGAAGAGGAGGACATTTTACAATGGAGAGAAATGCTAATAGAAAGTTGCTGTAATTTGCTTACAGGAACAAACAAGGAGATGTGAATAGGCCTATCTGCACTTGCCTTTATGGAATTTAGGAAGTGTTTAGGTGACTCAGAGCAGTGTTTCACAGTGTGGAAAATGCTTGCCTCAGGGAAGACAAATGCTGCACTGATTTTATTTCCTCTGGGCTGCTCCTGTCTCTTTGGGATCTCTCAGGTCTGAAGTGTAGGGTCCTTGGCAGACTCTCCCCAAGGTGAGGGAATTCATGACAGCCAACTCCTGTTCAGGAAACTCTTGATAGAATAGAATCAAAAATTATCTCAAGTTGGAAGGGGACCTATAAGGATCATCAAGTCCAACACCCTGCTCCTCGCAGCAATATGTAAAACTTGGCGACATGGCCAAAAGCATTGTCCAGCTGCTCCGTGAACACTGACAGGCAAATGGAGCAAAAAATCACCCTGTACAGATCCAAAGCCCTGAAGGGCATGGCCTCAACATGACTGCCAAGCTCTGAATTCTGTCAGAAACTCAACTATAATTTACCTCATTTGATTAACAGGGCTTTCTTGGAGATAGTTGCCAAGCATCCCCACTGCTATTGTTCCAGCACTCAGTGGCAGCACAGGGCTGTAACACGGCAATTCCCAGGAGCTCCAGAGAGGGTTATTGTTTTTGACTCGGAGGCCCAGCACGCCCAGTCAGTCGCGCTCTGAGCTGGGCCGGCCCGGGCGCTGTCCAGGGTGCTGGAGCGGCGGCGCTTCGCCTCCGCGGAGGGAGCGGTGGCACCGCCGGGGTCAGGAGAGACCCTGGCACCGGGAGAAGGGGTTGTCCACAACCTCTGGTTGCTTTTTAGAACAAGAAGAGAAGTCTCGTGCTTCTGCCTCAGAACGGTCCTTGGTTATAACGCAGAGGGGTCAACTGGAAGGCAATTTATAATAGAATCACCTGAGTTGAAAGGGATCCACAAAGATCACTGAAGACCAACTTCTGTCCCTGGACAGGACGACCCCGAGAATCACACCATGTGCCTCAGAGTGTTTTACAAGTCCTTCTTGAACTCTGTCAGGCTTGGTGTTGTGATCACCTCCCTGGGGAGACTGTTCTAGTGCCCAACCATACTCTAGAGAAGAACCTTTTCCTAACAGCCAACCTAAATCTCCCCTGACACAGCTTCAGGCCATTCCCTCAGGTCCTGTCACTGGTCACCACAGAGAAGAGATCAGTTCCTGCCCCTCCTCTTCCCCTCACAAGGAAGCTGCAGACTGCAATGACATCTCCCCTCAGTCTCCTCTTCTCCAGGCTGAACAGACCAAGTGACCCTCGTGGCTCTTCATACGGCTTCCTCTCTAGACCATTCACCATCATAAAGGCCCTTCACTCACCATAATGTGAGGCTTTTCATAAAAATGTTGGTGCTTATGGCTTTGAAGTGGTCTTTTGTGTTTTTGTTTTTGGTTTTGTTGTTTTTTTTTTTTCTCTTATTATTTCAAATTAATTGTATAGTCAGACATCAGTGGTGAAGATTTAGGTTGTGGGGGCCTTGCAAGAAGAAAAGTTTTGAAGGAGGAGTGAGACTTTGGTTTTGAGGAGATAAAATTGCAGGTGAAAAAGTAGGCAAGGAGGCAAAACCCAAAGGTGTCAATGGTATGATGGTTAACTCGTTAGAAGCTAGAAAAAGTGCCAGGCAGAGGAACAGAGGAAGCTGCCCACTCAGCCAGGGGTATCCGACTTTCTGCATTTAGGTGGTGGTGTGGTTTAACCCCAGATGGCAACTCAGCACCCCCAGCCACTCCTTCACCCCCCCAACTGTGGGACGGAGGAGGGAATCAGAAGGGTAAAAGCAAGAAAAGTCATGGGCTGAGATAAAGATAGTTTAATAGGAAAAGCAAAAGCCTCGCAGACAAACAAAACAAAATAAGGAATTTATTCACCACTTCCCATGGGCAAGTAGGTGTTTAGCCATCTCCAGGGAAGGGATCCACCAAATTTAATGGTTATTTGGAAAGACAAACACCATTACTCCAAGCATCTCCATTTCCTCCTCCTTCTCCCAGCTTTATATGCTGATTATGATTCCATATGGTCTGGAATATCTTGTTGGTCCCAACTCTGTCCCCTTCCTTCTTCCCCAGCCTACTCACTGCTGGCTTGGTGTAAGCCCTTCTCAGCAGTAACAAAAATACCTCTGTATTATCAGCACTAATTCCAGCAGATTCAAAACACAACCCTGTAGTAGCTACTATTAAAAAAATTAACTGTAGCTCAGCCAAAATTGGCACAGATCTTGCTTAAAGGTCAGATTTCAAGTGTTGCAGGATGGTGGTGATGTGATAGCTTTAAGACGAGCCACTGTGTTCCATGCTCAGTGTATATATATATATATATATCTATATATACACACACGGAATAACACAAAATTTAGCCATGTCAGGGAAGTGGTTGCTACAGCAGCTGAGACAAAACAATGAGATCATACCCAAAATTTGTATTCACCAACTATAAACCAAGATATTCCATTCTCAGAGGATATCCTACTTTTCTTGAAACCCACATTATTTTGCATTGCACCTCCTTTTGTTCAAATGTGACAAGTAAGTGTTATTTGTCCACATACAGGGATTTTGTGAAACTGAATTCCTTATGATGGGCAAAGCATTGCTTGTCCTTGCTGGAGCATGGCTACTGGGTCTCAGTCATACGACAGCAGTCAGTTGAGATACACTGATATTATGCAGGCGTGTTAACAAAAAGATTTGCTCTCTCTAAACCACAATATTTTTCCCATTGCAGTGTTTGTTACAGACAATTTAATATGAAGAAAATAAAAATGTTGCAATTGCTTTGATCCCAAGAGCAGCAGTGAGCTAAGGTGTCCTGGAACTGACTCCCGGCAAAACCCATGTAGAAGTCCCACTGCTAGTGCAGGTAATTCATCACTCTACAGCCCCCAGCTGCAATGGGTATTTCAGACTTACCTTTATCCTAGATAGGTACATGGTCTTATGAATGTTTTCACCTGTGCTTATATCCCTCTCTGAAGTTTAGGCACTTGATATTAGGGTTATATTGATTAAATTTTCAGTAGCATCACAGATGACCTAACCCAAATGACTCCCTTTATCATAGGCAGCATTGACTCCCATGGTGATCTAACCCAAAGGCAATTCTCACTCTTTGGGGAAGACAGTTTCTAATTCTCATCACTCAGATGTCTAGGAGCTGTCAGTGCCGTGCCTAAAAATTAATGGAACAGAACTGTGACACAGGAGTTAATCACCATTATGTATAGGGCTCATAGGCAGTGATTATAGACATCCATAATGAATTGAAGAGTATCACAAAAGATTTTAGACAGTGATGTTTAATGCTTTATTCTCTATTCCTTACTTGCACCTATACATATGAAATAAAGTGCCAGCATCTCTCTCTGATTTGCAGTTCAGACAGCTCTAAAATGCAGGTTCCCACCATCTCTCTGTATCTTTTGGGTCTCTACTGGAATTAGAAATTATTTTAGCACTCCAAAAGCACTGATATTTCACAAAAGGAGAAAGTCGCCGCAAGCTTTTTAAATAGTGTCTAAGGACATGAATGCTTAGTTGACCCATTAATACAAGGGCACTCACACCAGTGATCAAGGAAGGCTTTCTGACCCTCTCTCTGTGTTGCTAGATGAAAAATCATCTACACCTGGAGAGCTAACACAATGCTTATTCTTCAAAACCCACTGGCCTATGGAACATTACAATGCCCATTGTGTAAGAAGGAGAACTGGAAAGCAACCAGCCCCAGTTCTGCCACTAGTCCACTGGTCATTCAGGTGTGACTTTGTGCTGACCACCAGGGACCACCAAAGAGACCCCCAGCACAGAAGAACATGTGTAAAGGGGAGGGAAAATATGTCAATTACTTCAGGGAAATGACTATCATATATGTATGTTTATTCTGGGACAATCAGTGAATATGTATGCAAAATGCAGTATATTAACAGGAGCTTTCCTGTACTCAACATGCATGGTATTTCAAAGGAGATATTCCCTCATTCCTCCAGACAAATAAAGAATGACAGATTCTTAATATTACACTGGTGTTAAGGAGTTTATTTTATTTTTACTGATGTTTGGTTACAGCTAGATAGTTGATGGTCACATCTCCCTCATACGTTTTTATCCAGCAAATGTAGGAGAGTACTGTGCTGGGATTATAACTTCTTTCCACGGCTCAGAAATCCCTGTTCTTTGCTGTTGCTGGATTAATTTGTTCCAGTCAGATTTGGAACCAATGTAAATTTGCTGAGTTTCACAACAGGCAGGCATAATTTACACTGACTGAGGCCGGTGTCAGGCATGGACAAAAAAACCTCCTGAAAACCCCATTCTATTCTGCAAGACAGGAGAGAGCCTGGTGGGAGGTTGAGGGTGCTTGGGGGGTAGAACAACCCCATGCACTGTCAGCAGCTGAGCTAGAGAAGCCCTGGGTTGTCCATGCAGCCACATGCTCCTGTCCCTTTCCCACAGCCCTCAAGAAAGGCACAAAGTAGTTGGAGACAGCAGCCTTGAGACAGCCAAGCATAGAGCAGCTTTCCTACCCCTGGTGTCACAGTGGCCTCCTGCAAGCTGGGCCAGGGCATGGCAGGAGGAGGAGGCTCACCAGGTCAGGGCATTTCAAAGCAGCCTGCTCCAACCTCTGCTCCCATTGTTCTTTTTCTGCTCTTTTTTGGCCACAGAGCTATGGAGAAGTGACACTCACATCCTCTGCAAAATGGCTTGCTGACAAATGTGTGAGAAGGGCCAGTGGGGCCAGAGGCACGGAAACTGGAAGTGAAGTGTGTGCCAGTTGGCTTACATCCAAACCAACCAGCCAGTGTGAATGGAAAACTGAGAGAGAGTGAAGAGGTAAATGGTGGCTAATCGTAACAGCTTAAAGGAACATGGGAGACCATCCAGAACCAAGCCAGCATCACAAATTCCTCTGTCAAAGAGAGACAGCAAACTGCATCCCTGGGTCATCCTGCCCCTTTGGTGTTCCCCCATCCAGCACATCAAGCAGAGGCAGATTCTCCAGGGTGATCAGGCAGGTTTCATAGGCTGATGTGACAAGAAGCACTTTCTAACTTTGGAGAACAATCCTATCTTGTCTCTGGACCATGACCAAGAGCCCCACTTTGGCCCTTAGCCTCCCGTCAGGGCTTTACATCTAGGCTATGTCTACATCTTATAGATACTTCCTGACTAGTCTCTTTCGAGAATCACAGACTTTCTTCTCACCTGTGTGGTAGGCATCAGGGATGACAGAATAATAGAATAGCCTGGATTGGAAGGAACCCTAAATTTCATCTTGTTCTAATCACCTGCCATGGGCAGAGACACCTTTCACTACACCAGGTTGCTCAGAGCTGCATCCAACCTGTCCTTAAACACTTCCAGGGATGGAGCACCCACAAATTCTCTGGGCAACCTGTTCCAGTGCCTCATTACCCTCAGAGTAAAGAATTTATTCCTAATGTTTAATCTAAACCTTCCCTCTTTTAGCTGGAAGCTAAAATTTCCCATTCCCCCTTTCCCTGTCACCACATGCTCTTGCAAACAGCCTCTCCATCTTGTAGACCCCTTCAGGTACTGAACAGCTGCAGTTAAGTCACCCCAAGGCTACTCCTTCCCAGGCTGAATAATCCTAATTCTCTCAGCCTTTCTTCATAGGAGAGGAGCCCCATCCCTTTAATCAATCATCCTGGTGTCCCTCCTGTGAACTGACTCCAACAGTTCCATGTCCTCCCTGTGTTGAGGACCCCAGAGCTCAATGCAGTGCTCAAGCTGGGGTCTCCTATGTCTGTCCTCATTTCCAGTGTCACAGTGCCATGCCCTGCTGTCTGTGGGTTAGGTTTTTCACAGTCACCTACACGTGTCTTCCTTGGTTACCCTTTCCATTGGGTGATACTGCCTGTAAACATACAACAGGAGACCTCAATTCTCTTTTTTCCAGCTCCTCTTGTGCTGCTCTGCTTTGCTGGGCTGCCAGCTGTGCTGGTGTGTGCTGGCCTCGTGCTTCCCCATCCTGCTACCCTTCCTCATTCCAAGCTGTAAGCTCTTTGGGGAATACACCACCTGTAGTTTTGACAGTCCTTCAGCAGAGTGGAACCCCAGCCTAGTAACCAGCCCTCTGCCCTTCCTCACAGCTCCTTTGGAGTTTAGCTGCTGTGCCCAGTTCTTGCTTGGAGATTTTAGAGCTAAATCTCTTTTCTAATTATAGTTCTATGTAGAGTAGAACAGTTTCCTTTACTAGAATAAGTAATGACCTGATTTCTATGTGCACTGCTCACAGGGGACAGCACAAAGCCTGTCCTGCTATATTCCTATGGGATCTGGTAGGAAGAGTCCTGTCTAATCACTGGCAAGTCTTACAGAAAACCTGCACTGCCGCAAACTAAGGAGAGCAATGAATAATTCATTTACCTATCCGTTTCAGGATTGTTTTCTGCAAAACATCTATTTTAATAATGCATGTGATTTTTAGCTGCACCATGCTGCAGATGCAAGAGTATGGAGGGGAACCCTACTGTTTGTCTCAGCGTAGCCTAGAGGATTCATTAGTGCAAAATTTGAGCTCCCATTGGACCAAGTTCCAAGTGAGGACTGAAAGGTGGAAATCAGGGTAGTTAACAAGATTCAAAGTAGAACAATTCTCTGAAAATCACAGTTCCAGAGGAGTTCTCCTGTGATGCCAAAAGGATCATATGTTGGTGATGTCAAGCTTGTTAAGAGCCAGCTGAGGGACAGAAGGAAGTATAATCTGAGTTATCATATTTTCCAATGTGTATACAGAGTTTCCTTATTTCCCCAACAGCACTTGCCAAAGACATGAACTTAACAGTTATAGAATTGCACTCTAGTTACTATTCCAGGTTGTGATTCCTGCCTTGGTCATATCCATCCAAGTGGTGGAGCTGTGGATTGAGGTTTCCTCTAGAGCTCGGGCAGGAATGACAACCATCTGCAATACCACACTAGGGAACAACCCTACAATGCTGGTCACTCCTGTGGAAGGGTCAAAAGTCACTGGCCACATTCTGACAACAAGGGACAGGTCAGCAAATGACATGTTAAAAGCTAATCACAATCCATGAAGGGAGGGATTAAGAAAGAAATTATGATCCCTCATAATGGAAGCCAATGTATTATGATGCTACCAGTGATCTTTGGGCCAGTAGAGGCATATCTGGGTTCATCATCTGGGTTAATCTGAGCGTCAGCACTCTGTTCACATACATCCTGTTCCACCTAACAGCACTTATTTCAGCTGGGGACATGCTGAAAATGCCCTGCTTGCAGCAAAGTGTTTCAGCCTGCTAAGTCATCACCAGCTGTCTGTGCCCCACAGGGCACACAGTGGGCACAGGTGCTTTTAAAGATTGCTCTTTTATTAAAAAAGACAATAAATTAATCTCCTTTACCCTCTACATGACAGTAAATTTTTCAATCAAGCTTCAGTGCTGCTCCAGGAAACAGTCAGGAGTTACAATTGTCCCAGACAAATCATATAGATAAGGTAGACCTTGTTTGCTTCTAAAAATAGTACATAGAAATACCACTAGCACCAGCATTTGAAACACTACCTTCCAAAAGAGCCAATTAGAAGTGCAGCAAAAATATTTCTCCTTCCCTCAAAGAAAAAAGAAAGCTAAAAGCCAAAAAATGTCAGGAAGATGGAGTAGCACTTGCTCTCCTCCTCCTGTAATCAACGCCCCAGGCACAGATCCTGTCACAGATCTCACAGCCCCAGCTCCACAGATGCTGGCCGAGCACCAAGGTGGTGAAGACAAGTCAGTGGCCACCTATGTTGTTGAAGGAGCCCTGGTAGCAATTTAAATACGCATTAGCTGGGATAAGAAAATGCTGTGCTATGGGAAGTGCCTGAATCTGTAACAGAGAGGAATATAGGCACAGTTATAAAAGGATGCATATAGAATTAAAGAACTCCAATACTACATAGCACTTATCCCCCCCTGGGTTTAAACAGATCAAGGTAAATATTTCTGCATTTTAACACATTCAGTCTCCCAATATTATACTTTCATCAGTTGTTATTTTCACCTGCCAACACAGAGCAATGCATGGCTTCAGCATGCTGTCTTGAATTTTACACAATAAAGTAGCAGCTTAGACTTACAACATGGCTGTGCCTTTTTTAAACAACACCTGGGCTGCATGGCATTGCCAAAGTGAATTATTTACCTAAGAAAAATTACCTGTTAGGAAAGAAGGTGACAATTTACTTTATGGCCTGGGCAGGAAGCACTTGCTGCCTGAGATGAAAATGGCCAGGCATGAGCCTGAGAGAGAGATGGCTGGTGAAATGCAACAACCATGAAGCTGTGGAAAGTTTTTAGAAATATCCAACCTAAACCTTCTTTATTCTTAATTATACCTTCTCTATACTTAATTAAACCAAATTCTGCATCCTGCAGTGAGTACAAATATTGATTCTTCTTTATTGAAACAACTTTTTCATACTTCCCCCCTCCCCCCCCCTTTATTTCTTTCATTTTCTTCTCCCTAGGGAAAGCAGCATCTAGTTGCTCACAGGTCAGTTTGGACCTGTACTAGTGATAGTGTAAATTACTAACTTTTAAAAAAATGCTTGGGTTTGTACCACGGTAAGAGGTCATTCTTGGGGAGGAAGGAAGGCAGTGCTCAACAGACATCCTTCTTCAGCAGTGCCCAGCCAGTTTTAGGCACTCACCAGGGATATTCTCTGTCCCAGGTTTGACATAGATTTTGGGAACAAGCATGTCACAGGACAAAGCTGAAGCACAAGCGCGAAGGATGTAAGATTTGAAGGCACCAGCATGCAAGGGCTCCACAGGAGAAGGAATTTCACACTTAGCTTCATTAAATCTATCTTCCTGCAAGACAGGAAAAATAATTACCCAAACCATTTGGATTACAGTGATACAATCTGACCCAGAGACAGATGACATTTTCTGATTTTGTTTGAAGTTGACACCTTGAGACAAGGCATAACTGAGACGTTCAGAGCAGTAAGAAGGTGGCAGGAACCTTCCCTCCCTCCCTTGCAACTTCACGAACTCCATTGCAGAGTACTAAAAATAAACCAGTGTAACCTAATAAATTGCAGAAGATATTTAAGTTAGAGTGGGACAAGGAAAGAAAGAGAGAGGCTAAAATTTGAAACAATGAAAACTGTTATTAGAAACCTATTTTAGAAGCTTCAAGAGTCACACAAAAAAGTCCTTGAGACCTAATGGCTATAAATAACCACTTTCCAAAATCAATGGTATTAAGTTGAACATGCATAATTTTTATTCCTTGTATTCTCATGCAAAATATGCAAATGTTAATATTTCCAGTTCCATTATTTCCAAATTAATTGGAGAAGACTAATTATTGCAACACCCATAAAATTCTGCTGATGAACTCCATGAATGCAAGTTTCCAGCTGTGTAGAGAAGTCCTGACCCCCACCTTACATTTTAGCAGAGAAATGAGACACCTTAAACCCACGGAGTTTCCTAGGAAGTTGAAGTACTCCTGTTTCTTTATTTTAATTTTTGTTAAATAAAGTGATGGCCCAAGCAGTAACTAAAATGATACAAAGCACCTTATCTGAAGAAGCTGCAATCACACTTCAGCCTCGGGAATACCACAGAGCTGTTACGACCCATTTTACCTGATCCACTAAGTAAAACATTTTTCCTCTGTATTACTGCATATCTCAAAAATAAAACCCACAGTGCTTCAGTTTAGAATGATGTATAATTTATTCATATATTCACAAGTAGTTGGACACTACTCAATTTAATCTCCATATGCAAGTGATTTACACAAACATATAATACTAAAATTGATTGCTTAGAAGGTAAAAAATACCATGGGTATGAAATGCCATGGTAGATGTTGTTCAGTATACTACACAATCTTAGTGTCAAACACTTTTATTCATTTATGGTTTTAGAAAAAAGGCAGTTTGCCATTTTCAATTTTTTTTATAAGTAGTCTGGGAAACGCAAGCAGTTTTGTTCTAAACCTTCTAACCAATTATTTCTCCCAGCTCTTAGGAACTGAATTAACAACGAAAGCAACATTTTCAGTAGTTCAAAGAAAAGATAAGTATTTTTGCTCCTCTGAATTCACCAAGCACCACGTGACCAAATCACGTTGCCTTCCAACGTGTGCCACAGAATGCTAACCTCTGTATATCCAAAGGAATGTGCAGGAATCTAGACCATGCTTCAGCATGGTGGTGTTGGTGACAACAGCCTGATGTTATAATTTTTGGCCCCTGCCAGTATCTGTTAGTTGTGAATGTGTTCACAGCTCACTGTATTAGCATCACCAGACCATTTTGTATTCATGCATTTGATCATAATTCTGCATAAACTCTTCTCACTGAAACTTGTATCTCATAAGCCTCATTAATTTTGCATTAAGCATATAATGGTTGCATGGAGAAAATTGGACTTTAATGTGTTTGTCTGAATTAGATTAAATTACATTATCTTCTAGATGAGGTCCGAACATATATTTTGCTTGAAATGCCAGTAGTTATCTTAAAACATACTGAGAAGTTAAAAAGCTTTCACAATACAAGATCCAGCTACTTATTCCACATATACAAAAACACTGCTAGAGAAATACAATTCAATTGTCAATGCTGAATTATGAGGAAAGTCTAAAAAAATAGAAAAACTCTGGTATCTGGACACCAATTCAGAAGGTAACACTGCATAATGAGGCAATATGAGCACCCATTTAAAATGAAAAATCCCCAGCAAGAGAAGCATAAGGGGATCATGTGACAAAAATAGATGAACACTGCGCCAAAAACATGCACACGATTGCCATGGTCATTCAGTATGCTAGTGATGGTCTAACAGTGATCTAAACCAAGAGTGAGATGGTGCTTCCAAATTAAGCCAACTGAGTAACTACATATTGATTAAACTTTCTGATGCAGCAAAATGAGGACACAGAGCCATCTCTGGGTTCTGGAGCTGTCTCAAGATTCGCTTGTAAAATTTCTCTCTGACGCGATTGAATTCCATTATGTCCAGGGGATCCTCATCAATCCAGAATTTGTGGAATTCATGCATTAAGTAGCCTACAAAACAATAAGAAGGAAGAAGAGATAAATACTGCATGTAAAGATGACATATAAAATTCAAAAGTAGACTGGAATTAATAATTATAATCTGCACAGAGAATCCTGGTCACTGAGATCTGACACCTCATGACACTGGGCAGGAACAAGACTAAACCTATACTGGACAATGCCAAAATTGGATGAATATTACACACATTGGCAGAATTTCTCACAATAAACACAAGAAGTCACTAGTCATCTTGTCATATGGATTCACAAATTGAAACATAAAACCAGGGAGTATAAAACCAGGGAAAGATGCTGCAGGTGCTTATTATCAGTTCCTTGCCTACACATTGAAAAATATTAGAAGTGTTACTCCCACTGTGCAAAGATGAACAGCAGGCCTCTGCTGTAGAAGGGATGCTCAAATACAGGGGAAAGAGCTGTCAAAGCATTATTTTGGCGGTGGAGCTGCAACTCTGCTGAAGGGTGGGGAGTAACACTGGAATGTAGATGCAAGTATCATATGACAGTTGGATTTAAGGGGAAACAATATTTAGACACTCCTGGAAGCACATTTGCTTTCTCCTTATTATTTAAAAAACAGGAAGGTCACTTGGTAAGGTGCTTAGTGCATTTTTTTGTTTGTGTCTCTTTATTTGTTTTTCACCTTGATTTGGTAGTGGCCTCCATCACAGCTTAAGAGCTGAATCCAAGCATCCTAGACAGGAGAGCACAGTCTCTGTGCTGTGTCAGAAGACTTTATTTCTTTTTTTAAACTATGGGCAGTACTATGTTAGCAAAGTACCAGTTATGCATTTCCACCCCTTGCCCCATACTCACACCCAGCACTTACAGAACGTCTGCTGAAAGTGAGTGAGCGTTGGTGCTTCTGGAGCAACATTGTAGAAATGGGTCTTCAGAGCCCCACTCACAAGCAGGTTGTATGCAAGGTCTGTTATGTTAATGCCCACGATAGCAAAAGAGTAGCTGTAAGGAAAAGCAGCAACTTCTGTTGAGAGTTCACCTTCTTTCATCACATTTTAAGGAGCACTGATGGCCCTGACACTGCAGATTTTGTGTTACTGAGATGTAATAATTCTCTCCTTTGTGAGTTTCCAAGGTGTGTGTGGGATGGAAAGCAAGGAAAACATTTATCCTACGGGCTTTGTCCAGCATTTCCCTTGGGAAATACATGGTCACAGTAAAAACAGGAGTCTCATCACTGTGCCAGCCTTTTCAGTGGAACAGTACTGATAATTCCTACAAAATAAGAACAAGCACAGACGTCCCCGTGCTCCTGCACTCGCCTCTGAAACAGGGCAAGGACTCCACATGGTGGCCACGGCTGCAGGGTGGCCCATCATTTGTTATTTTTAACTGCTGGAGTTCCCACTGGAACTCATTACCCATAGTTAGGAACATCATGCTTCAACAACCTGTCCTAAAAAGACATTCATATGGCTAAAAAGCTTGTAAAAAAGATGCAGTTGAGTCACCTCTAATTTCTCCCTAAAAGAACTAGAGACAAAGGCCAGAAAACAGGCAAAAACCTAAATCAAAGCATGCTGGAAACAGAAACAAGAAAATCAGACTCATTAAGCAAACTCTGTCCTGCTAAGAGATATCAACAAGTGAAGTATATTTAGGCACAACAAAACTCAGAAACTGGAAGTTAATTTGTGAGGGTAGTGCATAAAGAACTTGATATTTCTAGCAGTGACTATTTCCCAAGAAAGCACATAAAGACTCACATGGACATTTAGTGATAAAACCAAACATATTTGGATATTCACTGATTGGATCTTTTTCTCAGCTAAAGACATCTGTCTTCTCTACATTGTCTTCGGTATTTTTTAACTACCTCTTCCAAGCAAACCAAAATATTTTCTTTTTCTTTAACCTTTCTTGCATTTCAGGAAAAAAAAAATAAACCAGAAGTCCAGAAGTTAACTTCAGCATGAAGCCTAATGGCAAGTTTCAGAGAAAAATTAAATATGGGCAGTAAAATCTTGTATTACAGATTTTTAGATACATTCAGAAGGAACATCCCGTTCCATTTTCATGAATAATGCAGTTATACCAAACCCACTGTCAAAGAAGAAAAAACTCTCAGTACTATTTTTTCACTATTATATTTTCCTAAAAGCAGTTCTGAACCTGGCTTTGACAGCAAGAAGTGAAACTTGATCATGTCATGTGCTAAGAAGAATTAAACAGGTATTAATCATCACACTATATATAGCACACAGAGAAAGCTTCTCCCTGTTACAAAATTTTTGGATTACTTTTTCTGAATGTACCTTGAACTGTTTCTCCTGTAATCTTTGATCAAAACCAAGGTGTGGTCAAGACAGCAGATGTATATATGCTCACAGAAGTTTCCTTTAAAAAATAACTAGGAAACACCTTTTCTCCCTCAAATATACAACATCATTGTTACCTGCTGTGTTTGTAGCAAATTAAAAAAGGTCTTTAAACTTACCCAATTGCCTTATCAAACTTTTTCTTCTCCCACTCGGCTTTGCTAAGTTGGCTGAGGAAGAAAAAATAATTAAAATCCAAATATTGCTGAGCATTACTAATATTTTTTTTGACTTCTCTGATGTTATAACGTTGACTGAACATGGTATTTTACCTTCTTTTACATGTCTAATCCCATTTAACACTGCTTCTGGCTTGATACAAACAGACTTGAAATGGGTAACTGGCTTAGAGCACTGCCAACAAACTCATCTCACCATTACAAAATGCACCTATGCCAATGCTCTTGGCAAAAGGCCATTGTTTTCTCAACTGACCACAAAGGTGATCCACTTCAGTTAAGCTCAAGCTGTACAAGAAGTTGAAATTGCTTTTAACTAATCAAAGATGGTTTTAGCTTTTTTGTGTTTTCAGAGATATATGTGGTGCTCATCACTGGAGCATGGAGGCATGATTCACCTGAGGCAGCTAACGTGAAAATACTCCTCTGACAGTTAAGTTTTTATGACCAGCCAAATCAGAAATCACTCAACAGTCAAAGATATTTCCTATTATTTGGCACAATAACGCAATGCTTTTCAAGGACACAGAAGACACCTCTCTTAAAATAAAATTAGTGAGGGAACAGATTGATTTTAAACTAAATTTCAGCTCTTCAACGATTTAAAACAGCTGTGTGATCCAACCAGACAGCCAACATCCCACTAACCAGGTTTGAGTCTACTGAAATGAGCAAGTTTAGCAGAAATAATTGCCTGCATTTATAACCAGCTAAAGGCAGGCACGGAACTGACCTTAACCAGGGGCCTACAGCCTTGACATGGCTGTGGGAGTTTTGCCTTAGTAAGGCAAATCAGAATTTACAAGCTTTAGATCCCAAATTATAGACAGCTCTATGTGAAAGCATTGTTCTTAGACTATTCTTGAACTTCAATAAGCATATATTACACTAAAGCAATTTCCTGAGCTTCATGTAAATATAGTATGTAAAAATTGTCATCATTAATTACTTAAGATGCTAATAGGCTCATACCCATCATGACCTGAGGGTTACTGGGTGGCATGCATGAGGACAAAACTTCAGCTCCTAAATAGCTTTGCATACAGGAATACACTATTCTTTGCTCATCCTCTAAAATCTGAACCATCTTTGTAGGCTGCGGCATAACACCAGTTAGAAAACCCCAGGTAAAGACTGAATAATAAAGGTGGCACACGTAGGATGTGGGTAAGTGAAACAGTTCAACTGAGCTAGAAAATCCATTGATCATGATCCCATCAGAAAACAGCACAGCTGCTAAGCAACCACATCAGGAAGATCACCACAGGCACCACCCACAGCATCAATCTTCTACTGAATGCTCTGTCAAGGCATAGAAATTGCACATGCTCACACAGCACTCCAAGACTGCCCTTGGTAATCAAACATGCAAATGAAGAACACTAATATGTTCCAAGGGCTTTTTGTCACAGAATTACCATTAGGAACTCAACAAAAAAAGCCAAAAACCCTGAGGAGATCAAAAGCTTCAGGATTTAGGTGTCAACCAGCTTTATGGATATCTAACATTATTGGCAGAAGAAAAATGTCTTTTAAGGCAACTGATTTCTACATAACTGGCTAAGAGGTTTCTACCCCCAATAATTATGGAGTCTCTTATTGACAAATTACCTACAACAGAGTTTGTGACACTTGAAGGTACCTGATCTCTCAATAGTCATGACAATGGAGTAGCCAGATTGGAGCCATCATAAGTCAAGGTAGACAGAGTATATGACTAAAAATAAAATGGCTTTTCAGCTCTGCTAACAAATACTTGGCCTAGACTACTTATGATTATCAAGTCAGTCACTTTAACTACATCAAACAAGGTGGATTTCATTTTTGATACATAAGCATGTTCATATACACCCAGTGTTCCACCGCCCAGTTTGGGTCAACTCTAAAGAAAAGAATATGGATCTCTTGGTGTTGCAACAAAGATTTTAAGTTTATAACACACCAAATTGTAATTCAATCTTAATTTACATGTAGTGTCTCAGAAAACTTAGAAAAAAGGAAAAAAAATACCTTAGTTCCTTCTTAGTGATTTCCCTTTATTATGAAAAAACACAAACAAATTAAAAGAAAGGTAAACAAAACCACAAAAATCACTTGAAATCAGAAATGAAAACATTTAAGGCTAAATTTAACTATTTCCAAGATTCAGAATACAAGTTTGCCTCTTGCACCTGATCAGCTTTCAGGATCAGTACTTTAAAACAGACAGCATGTGGCAATACCCAAGGATATGCCCAACAAAGAGCAAAAACCCAGCCCCCTTCCTCAAAGAGAACCAGCAGAATACTCTCTCAAGTTATTGTTTCTAGTTTCAAGCATTACCTGTATTTAGGGTGAAGAGAATCAGTGAGAACTTGCTGAGCTATCTCAGTGTCCCATTCAGCAAAATACCTGCAGACATATATGGTTAGGGTGAATTGTTAAAAAAAAACCAACAAAAAAGCATCTGAACTCATACTAAGCTGTCTATACACACCTTTTTAAAGGACAGTGCGTGTGTTAGACAGTATGAGTAGCATCTGACGTGTTAAACTCATTAAACTGCCACTCAGACCCCCAAAGTGGAAGATTAAAGCAGCCTCCAACTACAAGTGCACTCCTATATGAGTTTAGTGAATGTGCATTACCAGAGTCTCCTTCCTACCCATCCTACAGAAAATCAGTTGTTTATGATTAGAGTATGTCGGGTGCTGAGCTCAAGAGAAAGCAGTTCAGGCTCCTTGATCTGGCAGATTCATTAAGCAAGATAAAAGTCATCACAGAAGACTAAGAAATTAAATACATTGTAGGGATTAATTTCAAATGGAAGCTCAAAGCCAGAGTCAAGAGTCCAGATCCTCAACTGAGATTTTCTGGGGAACAACATACGGACAGAGGATGATTTATGTCCTTCAATCTGTAAAAGCCAGAAAATACTTATTTTTCATCTCATAAGGAGAAGTTACTTTACCAAATGTTTCTGAGTTATGTAACTGCATGCAGCAAATACAAGGGGTGGAGAAAATAACAGGCATTAGTCAATTCCCAAGTTACAAAGCACAGCTATGGCATTAACACCTGGTGTGCATGAGTTGGAAGGAAGAGGTCATGTAAACTCACTGCTTAATTTTGAGTATCGACAGAAATTGAAGTAGTAATCAAACTACCTAAGTCTGCCATCAGTGACTGCATATCAAGTGTTTTGCTTAAGAATTCAGCATGAAATTCCCAAAGAAAGCAGCTGAGCAGTAACATAACCCTCCCACCTACACACTTCCAGGGCATTTTGTTTAAGCAGATCTAGATACTGGTGAAAATATACTTTACACTTTCTTTCCGGTAGGAAGAGAGTGCCAACTTACTGTGTCACAGAGAAACTAAAAAAAGGGCTTAGCAAGTGGTATTACAAGGTTGAATTAGGAATATTGAAAGAAAGGAGACTCCTTTGAGAAGAGAAACACTCCAAAAATTAGGCTAGCAAATAAATTCTTTCCTTTGCTTAACATGAAGTCCCTCGCGCTTTTATAAATTATTCCCACAGATTTGCTAAAATATGCAAGTAATGCTGCTTTTCATGACTTCAGACACACATAAACCCAGAGGGTATGTGTGTCTGAAGAGGGACATACTTACACCAAGTTATATAAGCCCAGGAGACCCATTCCTCTAAAGTCTGTTTTAGGATCGTCACCTTGGAAACCAATTTCACACCACTGCTTCGAAATCCGAGCTTTCAGTGGTGAATTCGGCTTCAAGCATTTCCACAACTAGGAAGATTATAGGTAAAACATAATTAAATTTCCAGACAGTGCAGCTTTTTTTTTTTCTCTTTTTAAACCAAGCTAAGTTCTGATTACTGAACAGATGACTGTAGTAACATCACTGCACTGCTATCCCAAACACAAAAATCAAATGAAGCTCCTCTGGATGTGTGTCTGTGGGGGGAAACCCCAAGCCACTCTGAAGTATTGCAGACATTTCAGCTCTACAAGGCCTTTCTGACCTTATCACTGCTGCTCTAACATCTCACACAAAGACTTGTTTAGCTCATGCTTTGTGCATCAACGTGGTGTCTGCCTCCATAAGCACAGAGACAGGAATAGGCTGGAATTTGGTTGTAAATCACTGACAGAGCAGCAGAGCAGCTTTGAGTCCCTAAGGCTCTGCAGCAATCGTTTCTCTGGCATCTTTTGCAAATCTCTGGAAAGGTTATAAATCAAGAGAGCTGACTTGGCTACCACAGTGTTGAAAAGCAAATTGGAGAACATGAAAAAAAGAAAATCCATACAAGGATAGCATGTGCACCATCATATTTAACTAAGGGAAAAATCATTCATTGATCTCACATAAAGAAATGTCCAAAGTGATTTAACAAGCCAGATCATCAGCTGGAATAAATCCATTTAACTGCACCGGTCCAGCAACTTTAGTGCTTAAATACCATGTTGCTATGCACCTAAAAGGAGACTAAATTGACATGACAAATAAAACCTTTATGCACACCTCATGTGCCATACCACAAAATCACCCTTTCTGAAGTGTATTAAGACACCAGAATTTAGAATTAAGAAAGTGTATTAATCACCAATCATGAGTTGGTGAGTACACCCTCAAGAAAATAACTTAGACAAAGGCTACCCAGGGGAAAGAGCTGTGTGCACATTTCCCAAACGAAGACAGAAATTGTTTTAATTTTAGCAATTCTAAGTGCATTTAAAATTAAGTGCCCTGGGAAGGTTAAAACTTTAATGATTTCACTTTGTAATGACTGCATAAAGCATCATTGTTTAAACCAATGTTCATCCATCAACAGTAAATACAGTATTAATCATTAGTCCAATCACATTAAGTTAATCTTTCTCTCATTCATAAAGTGCTCTCCTGGTAAACATGAATAAATGATAGCCATTAGGAACCTGAATTACCCATTGCAGAGATCACTTTGCAGAGTATCTATAAGGAATGAAAACCAACCAGCTTATTCTTCCACAGTGAGGACTGGAAAATGAATTAAACCCTTGGACATATTTCCATTTGACATTTTCAAAAGTAGAACATCTGTTGTAAACAAGTGCTAATACTTAGGTGAAACTGATACTTTTTTCAACATCATGAGTTTGCATAATGTTCCATAAACTGCACTGTTTAATCTCTCCTCAGACAAACGCTCAGTTTCCATTCTGCTTTTATGCTCATGCAATTATGTTTTTAAAGCACTTACATGACTACACATCATTGCTGACACGATTCTCAGGACCTTGCCCTCACAGGCGGGATGGTGGGGAGAGACTACAGCCAGCTCCTTGGTCCTTCTCACCTATGATCCCATCCCAGACCCTACTTGCTCTCTGGCCAATGTGGATGCCCAGAGTATTTAGGGATGCTTTTCTGGAGCCAAAGGCCCTCTTTAATCTGCAGTGAGGTGCCTGGTATTTTCAGGGACCAACACTTTAGGCTGCCACCTGGATCTCTCACCTGCAAGACGCAGGCTTCCTCAATGGGTAAATCGGTGTGTCCCTTTAGTTAAAACTCCCTCTACTCCCATAAATTTGTGCATTTGGCTGCACAGAGGCAGGACTTGAACAGGAGGAGTCCATCTGCCCAAGTCTACCTGATGGTTAGAACATTCCTTCAGGGCAGCTCTTGGACCATTCCTTGGTGAGACTCCCACCTCCCATCAGCGGGCAAACCTTAAAGGCAGCTTTCCAGACACCAACAGGAACCCTGACCATCTGAGGCATTTTTAGAAGTAGTTACTTGCATCTGAGAGTGCTTGTATAATATGTCTACTGGGATTTTTGGAAGACCAAGTAACTATGGTAAAATTTCCAGAAGCTCTCACTGTAGCTTGTGCAAAGCCTTGCACTGCAAGCTACGGCATGAAAGACATCTTCATCATCGGCTGGTATTGTTAAAGTTTTCAGTGTTTTTGTCTCAAATTGAAAAAGAAAAACCCCCACAACCAAACAGGTAGTATGTTTTTATAAGAACTCTGAAGATTCTCTAAGAAGGCATTTTGCTTGTAGCCAATAAGCTCACTATCACTTATTCTATGTTTCTCGGCATTTCTCTGAAGCATCTTGCAATAGCTATGGTTAAACCAGGATCAGGACCAGGGCTTGCTATTAGACTGTTTTCCAGAACCTTTATTCTTTCCTCAATTTCTTTCTAATATAAAAACTCTCTAGCTCTTCCTTTGCTTATGGCTTCAAGACAGAAAAAATGCTTTTATTATCTGCTCCAGTGCAAGGCTTTCCTGAAAGCATGATGGAAGTAAAACCCAACTGGTATGGTTTTCATAACTCTGCATGTATTATCTAAAGAATATTTTCATTTTGTTTTCACTTGAAAATACATTTGGTAGCGATGAATGTGTAAGTCATCAACTCCCATTCTTCCATTCCACACAATAAAAAATAGATGTTTGCCACTGGTATACACAGACATTGCCCTAAAAAATACAAGAAATTGAAGAAATGAATTTATAATTTGGTTAATAGAGAAAAATACCCTTCTTGTGTTGGAGAAAGGTGTACTGAAGTAGGACATAAAGCTACTTTTCCAGAGCTCACTGCAGATAACAGCTCTGTGCTCTAAGACCTGCCTTATCCAGTGCCTAGGTATAGTCCAGCCAAGGGAAATGCATTTATCAACCAGGGAGTGAGCTGCTTGCTTGGCAGGTGTTACAGCCGGACCAGATTATAATGCTGTGTAGTCTTATCTTAAAACAGGTACATGATGGAGGAAGGTGACAACAGCTCTTGCTGTTTCAAAGAGCTTTATGAGGCAGGCTTGGGAGCTGAGATGAATAAAGGATGCCCTGTGAGTGCCTCTTCAGCGCCTACCTTCAGCAGCATTTCCTCGTGCTGTGGATTCTCTGAATCGTACGGCTCTCGGCGCAGCTTCTCCACCTCTGCAATGAGATTCCTGTAGCCCACAATCTGCAGCAGGCATGCCTGAAGAGATACTCCCAACCTGAGGGTGGGGGGAGCAACATATTCCAACGCAATCACGTAGAGCCACGGAACAGCGCTGCCATGTACACATACAACTAACACACATGACTAGTGTTATATCCACAAATTGATAGTCTAACACTTCATTTGCAACAGGAACATTTCCAAGAGATCAATTTTACATTAAACAAAGCATTGTGAAGGACATAGTCTCATTTAGTGTCTTCCTTAGATGATAATATTTGGGATTTTTTTTAAAACCGCGAACAGTGATTTTTCACATCAAAATCACATTATAACTATACACAGCAGCATTGAATGCCTGTAATAAGCACATTACTGTATCTTTCTCCTCATTCCAATGACAGCTTCTCAAACAATTCCCTGGGATCTGAGATGTGAACTTGGAAAAGGCTGAGAGGGGAAAGAAAACTCAGCAAAAAGCTAAAAGTAATTGTTTTGCTTCTGTGCCACTAAAGATAGCATAAAAAAGCCAAAACCCTGAAGTAATACAGTTTCAAAGATCTGCCTCTAGGCAGGTTTGGCTTTTGTTTCATGTTAAGAATCATCATAATGGTTCTCTTTTCATTATAATGCAGATTTTTGTGTTTCCTTTTTACATTTTCTGATGCATCATCAAAAAACCAAACTCAACACACATGAAATAACTACCCTCAAAAAACCCTAAACCAAACTTAAAAAAAAAAATACCACAAAACTCTGCACCAAACAACAGCTTTACATTAAGATTTTATAATATAAAATGTAAGTCATGCAGTATGCAATGGCTGTGCTCATAGAAATATTTGCTTATATATGGGAATAAGGCCTTTAATATTTAATAGTGTCTAAAATTATTTGAACACCTGGTATGAATTGGGAGGACAAGTGTGAACCCTTATTCCTCTGTGGAACACAGGCTGCACTGATATTAAGCTGCACTGGTTCCTTGTCTGTCAGTTTGATACACTGAAACATTTTGTTTATTCTGTAATACTCTTAAATTGTCTGAACAGAAGGATTTTCACTGCTTATCTTTTGAGGCAGGTCCTGTTTGTCTAAACTGATTTCCCTCTATGGCAAGGTGACCTGCCTAGGATGAGAGAAAGGATGTGGATGTTTTCTGCCTGAACTTTACTAAGGCCTTTGACACTGTTTTCCTCAGCATTCTACTGGAGATGGCTGTTCATGGCTTGGGTGCATGCACTGTTCACTGGGTAAAAAACTGTCTGGATGGCCAAGCCCAGAGAGTGGTGCTGAATGGAGTTACATCCACCTGGGGGCTGATCACTAGTGGCGTTCCCCAAACTGATCAGTTTGGGACCAGCTCTGTTTAATATCTTCATGGATGATCCGGATGAGAAGACCAAGTGCATCCTCAGTCAGTTTGCAGTTGATACCAAGTTGGATGAGAGTGTTGCTCTGCTGGAGGGCAGAAAGGCTCTGCAGAGGGATCTGGACAGGCTGGATCCATGGACCAAGGCCAATTGTATGAGATTCAGCAAGGCAAAGCACTGGGCCCCCCACTACAAGAACAACATTGAGGGGCTGGAGCCTGTCCAGAGAAGGGCAACGGAGCTGGGGAAGGGTCTGGAGCACAAATCCTGTGAAGAACAGCTGAGGGAGCTGGGGGTGTTCAGCCTGGAGAAAAGGAGGCTCAGGGGGGACCTCATCCCTCTCTACAACTGCCTGACAGGAGGGTGCAGCCAGGTGGGGGTCAGCCTCTTCTCCCACGTAACAAGTGATAGAACAAGAGGAAATGGCCTTAAGTTGCCCCAGAAAAAGTTTAAATTGGATATTAGGGAGAATTTCCTTCACCAAAAGTGTTGTCAAGCCCTGAAACAGGCTGCAGGAAAGTAGAGTCACCACCTCTGGAGGTATCTGAAAGATGTGTAGATGTGGCACATAGGGAAATGGATTAGTGGTGCATTTGGCAGTGCTGGGTTAACTGTTGGACTTCCGAATTTTAAACCTTTTCTAACGTAAATGATTCCATGGGTAATCTACAGAATCAAAGATGTTAGTATTAGTCCATTTCTCATGCTGCCATTTTATCCCATATGAGGCTATAACCCTTTCAGACAGAAAAACCTCTGCAGTACTTTCCACCCTTTGCAGGTTGTTTTTTTTTTTTTTTTTTAAACATGGTTCACTAGCTATAGCCTCCAATTTTACAGAAAGGCTGCATTTCAAAGAAAGCTGAAAAGCCTGACAGACTGTGAATTGCTCTAGAGTATCATTAAATCACAGCCATAATTTTTTAAACTTCTTTATAGCCTCAGAATAATTTAGAGCAGCAGAACACAGGCTGCAGCAAAGCAGAGCAATTTTATATTAAAAAAATACATGTTTTTAAGATCCAAGGTCCACAACACATTCAAAGTAAACCATTTTTGCACTTTATGTAAAGGCAGTCAAAAGCTCCACGCAATGTTATTTGGGTGAGGGGATGGGAGTAGAATTAGATTCCCCCCTTTCCTTTCCTTTTCACTAATGCTTTGTTGCTCTTGCCAAACACAGGATGTGAGTGAGGTGGTGATGTCCCACACCTCCTCCTTGTCATTCTAGTGCTGGTTGTGGCTCTTCTCAGAGCAGAGGAGCAACATACCTGGGCTTGCACTCCCACTGTACTCAGCTCCAGGTGCTCCACCAGATGGAGACAAGTCCAAAACTGGGGCAGGGGAACTAGATGATCCTCAAGTTCCCTCCCAGCCCAAACCTTTCTGTGATTCAATGTCTGCTCCACAGTTAGTGTAGACCGCACGTCACCACCAGGTTATTCAACCTACTTGCTCCTACTGCTAAATACACACATTTATCTGAGAGGCACTGATAAAGGAAAATTACTGTGGGATGCCTTCTCCTCTTTAGATCACAGCAGCCCACAGCCTTCAAGAACAGCCAGTGCAAGCATCCCTGGGATGCTAGTTCAGCTCTGCAAAGATGCCACATTAACAAAAATGATTGCATATAGATATGCAGAAACACATACAGTATGACATATGTCCCCTTGTCCTTACCCCAGGAAATTTCAAGTCTCTGCTATGTAACACAAGGCCAGAGCTTCTAAACAAGACGGTTTGGATATTCTCTTGGTATGTTCAAGAGAAGGCAAGGCATTGGATTTTCCTTAATCATGTCTAAAGAAGCAGCTGACTTGCTTTTGCTCAAATCTCTGTTGAAGACAACAGTTTAAAATAAATGGCTGTAAGTAAAACTTCAGTGCAGATTTCATCTTGCACATTTCAGGCCCCCATTCCTCACTGTTTTAAGAATATATTTTACTGAATGGGAGGGAGTGCAAGGGGGAAGGGGATGAGAGACTCAAATGCAGTAAAATATTGAATGCAAGCTTTCTAGTCTAGAAACAATTAAGCATTTGTCCTGGGCTAAGCATATGAACACCAAATGGATAAAAAAAAATAATTTGGGTGATTTTTTGTTTGGGTTGTTTGAGTTATTTTTTCCCTCTATGTGGTATTTAAAAGAAAAATATTATCATAGAATCACAAAATGGTTTGGGTTGGAAGGGACCTTAAAGTTCATCTAGTCCTAACCCCACTGCCATGGGCAGGGACACCTTCCACTAGATCAGATTTTTCAGAGCCCCACTTTACCTGGCTTTCAACACTTCCAAGGATGGCTCATCCACAACTTCCCTGGGCAACCTGTTCCAGTGTTTCACCACCTTCACAGTGAAGAATTTCTTCCTAACATCTAATCTAAACCTACTCTCTTTCAATTTGAATCCATTCCCTCTTGTCCTGCCATTACATGCTCTCCAGCTCTCTTGTATGGTCTCTTCATGTACTAGAAAGACCAAATCACTAAAAATGTAACCTAATGTTCAGGGTCTGTATGTCAAGCAAGGAGAAGTCATTTGCACATCTGCTCTCTCCCTCTTCTGAAGGAGAATGCTTTTTCAGAGGCCAAAGGCATGCCATGAGGGGAATCAGAGGGTGATCTCTGGTGTGATACAAAATAATAATTAATTTCTTGTTTTCTCCTGAAATCATTCCACCCAGTTACCCAAGGGTGCAAAACTGAGAAGTGAGTACTTGGATCATCCTGATTGCTAAACATTGCAGTTACCAATGTTCACAGGCCAGGCTCTGAGCTGTGCACATTTACATCCTGCAGTTATTCCTCATATGTCACCTTCACTAATTTTGCCATTGCTGGGGTTTTTTTTCTGAATTTCAGCAAACAGCATCCTGTACAGCACAAGAGTACCAGTGCTGTATGCCCTTCTCAGATGGCAGCCTCTCAGAAAGGCCTCGCATGTGCTTGAAGCAGCTGGTCTTTCATCACCCTCCCTTTGGAGATCATGTGGGCAGGGTCAAGAGACACCCCTGGAAAAGCTCTGTGCTCACTTCCAGAAGAAGTTCGCAGGGCTTCTCACCAATGAGAATGAGGGATTCTCTTTGTTTTGTTTCTCTTATTTTCTTCCTTTCTTTAATGGTTGGGTCATCATTTTTTCAATTCTTGGGGCTGTGGTCACCATCACAAGAGTTGTCTCTCAAGTTAGAGAGATGCAGTGTATTCTATTTCCTTTATGATCAGTGAAGCTTCATTTTAAGACTACTCAGTTACTGACTTTTTTAATGGGGGATGGGCTAGGAGGGAGATTCCTGTAATGAGACAAAAAAATGTAATTTTCCAACTAGCTTTTGGGTTTTGTTGCTGCAGCAAGACCTTACCTGTTGATGCTGCTGACCAATTAAAGAAAAGCAGCTATCAATTTATGGATGCCCATTTTTAATTATGTATACCAACTTCAAGCTTGGGAAGAGGAGTGAACCTCAGACTGATCACCTGGATAATATAGCTCTCAACTTTCCTCCTACTGACTCCTGACCTAGACATCTTGTGCCTTAAGCTAGGAACTGAAAGGTAAGGCAGCCACAAAAGTGTTATCATCACCTACTCTTGAAATACACACTTGTAAATTTAATGGTTGGTTGTCAAACTCTTCTTACAATAACAAATATCAGTTATATCATTAAAACTTCTGTTTGGATAATTAAAGGCAGTTTTAAAATGCAAACCAGTATGTCTGTATCAGCTAAAACAGGATGGTTTCTTCCCTACTCAAAAGGCAGCATACAGCCTTTCTAAGAAGTCATCACTGTCCCTGCCAGACCCGTGGTTTGGTGGTATTTTATCCCTGGGAAAGTGACCCCCATAAATCCATGCATCAACAATATACTAAAACAGAACCAGCTAGATAAAAGACTCGGGACTTGCTTATTAAGTCACCATAAAAAATAATTCATTTTTACATCAGTTTTCTGACAGCAAAGCTAAAATTAGAATTTTATGCTGAGAGACAGAATTCATCTTCAACTTGTGTACCACAATAACTATGGAGAACCAGTTCTCCATGGACCCAGGAACTGAGGAAATCAGTAATTCCCACTCGCTCTGTAAGGAAACTATGAACTTACTGTGGATTTATATCTGGATTAATCCTTTTCAGCTCCATGATGTCATCTATCGTTTTTTCAATAGCATCAGGGTGAACATTTACTGATGTTTGCAGCCGCTAAAAAGAGGTTTTAAATACATATTAATTCCCACAGAAGCTATTACTCAACAGAAGGTAACAGTGGTAAATTTGAGACCTGAAAGCTTCTGCATTAAGAGCCCAGAAGACCATCTCAACATGTGCACATATCTTTCCAAATTATTCAACCCTACTGACTCGTTTCAGAGCACTTGCCCTGTAAGAACTCGAGTCCCTTTGCCCTTGTAGTCAGTTTATTGCATTTCTGTGGTGGCTGTCAGTGAAGATGATCAAAGGCCTCAGTGCAGATCAAGAAGCAGCTTCAGACCTAATTACACAAATTGATAGCCTTCATTTGACATTCCCTCTCCCAACATGTTGCAGCAAAACATTCTTTCCTTTCTTTCACATGTAACTGCTATTTGTAGAAATGCCCCTAGAAGTTCAGTATTCAAAAACCAACATGCCATCTGAAAATTTAAGAGGTTGAATTTTCTTGTGCTTTGTCTCAAGACTGCGCAATTGCTAAATGCAAGTTTTTAAATAAGATTTTGCCTGTCTGTTTGTGCTAGAAATATATTTGGAGCTACTATGCTGAACTAAGAGCTAAATGGCACCATTTTTGCTAATGCTGAGGCAAGGTTTTCGACATCACTGACTCTTGTGACAGAAAATTTAAAGGCTGAAGGATGTTATTTAACATACACACAAACGCCTTAGGGAAGAACTTAGGTTAGCACAACCACCGGTACAGTAAAAGGATGATGTGAAAGAGGCTTTTCTCCATCAATGTATTTAAAATGCAAAGAGGGAATGAATTTGGGAAAGTTGCTTTCCAGACAAAAATACCTGGCTTTTCTTTTCTAAATTTGCAAGCAACTGACTGCAGATTACAGATATTCTAAGACAGTATGAGGAATCAAGCCAAGAATCCCTAAATTACAACACTTGACTCTCATGAGCTCCACCATGGCAAATTGTTCCCTTGATTCCATCATTGCCACAGTGGGCCTGTCCCTGAAACACAGGACACTCTACCCAACTTTGCAAGATCAACTGCTATTGCAGACACAAGACCCTCTTCAGTGGAAAAGGTAAAGTCATATCAAACCTTAAGGTGACTTTTTGGGGTGAGCAAAC
The DNA here is from genome assembly GCA_013399835.1 of Leptocoma aspasia. Lineage (NCBI taxonomy): Eukaryota > Metazoa > Chordata > Aves > Passeriformes > Nectariniidae > Leptocoma > Leptocoma aspasia. The sequence continues at coordinate 363,783 of VXAX01003158.1, forward strand.
AGCAGACTGAACAAACCAACAGCACAGGACATAATAGGAAAGGTGAATAATGAGATCTTTCACTCACCTTACTTTTTGAGCCTTTCAGGGATGCCTCTGTAAGGGAACAGTATTCAAAAGTGCCATGTCAGACAAGCATGTTTACATTGGATCAATTTAATAACTTATTTCTAGTAACAATATCATACAATTTTTAGCATATGCAGAAAGATACAAAGGCATGCAGAACAGAGTATTTTGCAGTTACCTATTTTCATAGTTCTGGCAGCTCCAGGTTTGGTATTGTAACAGATCCTTTGCAATTCACATTGACCTGTTAGTTTCCTGACCACGAATTTCAGGCAGCGCCACAAGCATTTGCAGTAGAAGTACAGGCATACCTGGACAAACATCCTGGCAAAAGAAGAAGCCTGAAAATAAGAGTCTGGAGCAGAGTTTGTTTCAACATGTTCATCACCCAAACAGAAAGTACTTTCACACCCCAAATTCCCATTGCCCAAGGGCACCTTCAGAGCAAAAGCAGCAATCACACTGCAAACATTTATGCCAGTAAATGTTAAATCGTGTTTTTTAGTACTAGACAACAAAACAACCCCCCACACAAAGCACCACAGCTAGAAGCACAGAATAAATAAACTCCAGAGTTTTAAAAAAGTACTTGTGGAAAACTCTTTGTCCTCTTAACATAAAACTCTTTGTCCTCATAGTTCCTACCAATGCTCTGCGGAAACAGGACTACATGAGAATGGAGTACAGCTCACACTGATATAATGGATGCTGAGAATCCAGCAAGACATTACAGCCTGGCTTAGTTTTGCCTCAGCAACCATCTGCTCCAAGCAGAATGCTTGGTTATCCTGACAAACTTGAAATCCTGACAGCATTCATGTTCCGTCCCTAAGAAAGAAAATTAAGGCAACCAAAGCTTCTCCTCTTTCAGAAGAAAAGGTATTTAAGAACCTGTCTTGAGGACTGCCAGTTCTTCCCAAGACCAGCTGTTACACAGCACTGATGCTGCACAATTTCTCAAGGTACAGAACTGACAATAAGCCAAGAAAGCCCTTATGTAGCTACTGCAACTAGTTTCGAGCCCCAGCAACAGAATAAAGACATTGACAAACTGGATGTATTTCAGTGAAGACGGTAGGGTTGGAGCACAAACCCAGTGAAGAAAGGCTGGGAGAGCTAGGCTGGTTCCACCTGAAGTAAAGATTCACACCAGCCCCCAGGGCTTGTGGGAAGATCTTGAAGGAAACAGAGCTGGGCTCTTGACGGTCCTGAAGGGCCAGTAGATAAGAGACAACAGCTCTAAGCTGAAACACAAGAGAATCAGCTTTGCAAGGAGAAGCTTTTCCCCTTGAGGACAGTCAGGTAGTGGCACAAGTTGGCCATAGTGGCTATGCAGTCTCCTTCCTTTGTTTGACTGGAAGAAGCCCTGAGCAGCCCAGTCTGGCCTCAGTGCTAACACTGCTGTGAGAGGGAGGTTGAACTGGAGACCTGCTAAGGTCCCTCCCAGGTTCAACTGGGGTCCTACAAAAGCCTGAAAAAGGCTGCATACATGAAAAACACTCTATTTTAAACTTGGTTAGCATGAAAACTGCTATCAAAGCCCACATATTGCTACCACAATTACATAACACACCCCAAACCCATATTTTAATGGGAAACAACTTATTTGGAAATAATTTATCCTTCTTGTTTCTATGGCTCTGACGGCACAGATCCTGCCACATTACCCAACTAATTGTCAATTTCCTGGGGTACACATGGATCCACCCACAGTCCCCGGGTTCAGAAACACATCTCATAAAAGACAAATTGCAAAGAACTAGCAGTAGGAACATTGCCATTTGGGCATGGTCCTGGGCTACAGGTGGCTCTGCTAGAACAGGGGGATGGACTAGATGATGTCTACAGCCGTCTTCCAATCTCAACCTCTCTGTGATCACATTCTGTGATTATATTATATGAAAACATCAATACAACTTTGATATGCTAGCTTGCCAATAAATATTCACAAATAATTTGGTCCATTATTTGGTCCATTCTAAGCCTGTGTGTATGCATATTCATCATTAGTCCATTATTTTCCACCTTTGATGCTTTCAAAGGACAGTTATTTCTTAGGAGACTCTATTATCCTTTTCAATATCCTATATCCAAATCACACTGCAGTGATTATTCCAAAACACTGAATTCCAGATACTCAAATCAATTATAAATATGCATATGTATGTCTGTAAATCTTGAAGAGCTCCACCACTTCCTAAAAACTTCCTGAAGGGCATGGTGTAGAAGGATGTTCAAGGAAGGGAAGATGAATTAATGCATGTTAATGTCCACACAGGAGTTTAATCTGCTTTATGTTGGCTTCAGCTTAATCATCTTTGAAGGGGGATTAAGCTATGGGAACTAAATGCATTTTATGTCTAAACAGAAAGCACCCACACAAGTATTTAAAATGCTTTAAAAGCATACACTTTATCTTCAGACTTTTAGTTAATTCACTTAGTACTCCCAAATGCCTGCATGCAGACAAACCTCCTTGGTTTTATTCAACAGGAAGCCTCTATTTTAGAAACAAATTGACACCTAAAGAATGAGAAATCTGTCCCATGACAGAACCAAGTTTTAGACAAGAAAGAAATTCCAGGTGCTGACATCAAAGTATTTGGGTACTCCCTCCTCCCTGACTCAAGATATGCCAGAACACACTACTGTGAGGAGTTAATTTGTGCTTCGCAGCAGGTTATCACCTTCAGTATTAAGAACAACACCAGGTACCAGGAGGCAAGGCCATCACCAGGCAAGCAGCCATTCTTTAAGTTTCTGAAAGTCAGAAGTAGAATAATAGAATCAACACAGAATGATTTGGGCTGGAAGGGACCTTAAAGATCATCTTGTTCCAAACCCCCCTGTCATGGGCAGGGATACCTTCCACTAGACCAAGAAGAGGAATTAAAATATAACCTATAGACATTCCTTAGTTTCATCAGCACAACTCAGCTCTATAGTCAGGCTAAGAACACAGGAAAACACCACACTGGAAGGTGGAGTATGGTAAAACAAAGTCCTGAATTTTCATAATGTATTTGTAGTAGAAATTAGAGTCGCTTTCTTTTGGTCTGCTTTGTTTCCAAACATTAGGTCTCTTCCAAAGCAAAAAATACAAGGAGCTCATTTATATGGAAGATGAGAGGAAAGACTCCCTTAACTTCATGTTAACAGTCCATGTAAGATTTCCTTCCAGTGAGCAAGATAGCTCCTGTAAAAAGCACATGTCCTTTAAGAAAGTTCATGCCTATACTTAGTTGACTCCAATGCTGAAACATGACAATCCTTTTCAGTAAAAAACATTTTGAGTACTATATTGTGGATAATTGAATACCGTGTGTTGTGGATAAGTTTTGGGAACTTAGAGGAGGGAAAGTGTCAATTGCATTTTACTTACATATTTTTGCCTTAGGCTCAATGACAGGTCTGCAAATCAAAGGAAAAACTCCAAATGGGATAGAGCTGTGATCACATAATTGCAACCAGTTTATCCACTAAAGCTCTGCTTTGGCTGTGGTTTGCACAAAGACTAATAAAAATGCATCTACTAAAAACATGACACTACAGCACACAAACACTACCTCTGTGATTCACTAAAATATGCTTAGCAGCTATTACTAATAAACCAAACACACTAATTTTGACTAGGTAGCTTATAGAAGCAAGTTAGCCTTTGTGGGTACCTTCAGTTTTCTACCACTCATCCATCTCAAGCTTACAATAGCTGAAACCTTCCATTTGTAACATGAAAGACATAATAAGTATCACAAGCTGTTCATAAAAGGGAATTCTTGCTTGCAGAAATCCTGTAACAAAAGCACACTAGTGATTATGCAAGCCAAGTTTTATGTTAGCCCCTATGCACTGTAAAACAAAACACAGCATATCATGAATGGGAACCCCCCAAAAGCACAGCCATGTGCTTTGACTGTGGCACAGTAGCATTAATTTCTGGTTTGTTTTAGAGTTAAATTCCTAACCTCCTCTCCACTCAGTCTCCTCTGTGGTTTTTGGTTTTTTTTCTTTAGTTTGTTTTTCTTTGTTTGTTTTGTGGGTTTTTCCCCACCTGCTTGCCTCTGCAGGTTTCTCAGCCCAGAAAATAGTTTATGTGGTCATGTACACCATTATTTCAGATCCTGAGGTGAGGTCTAAGAACAGAAGTATTGCAGAAATTAATGTGTTCCTCAGGGACTCACACTCTAATCTTTCCTGTTTCAATCCAAGTTCCTTTACCCTCCTGTATTCCAAGCAGCTGTATAGACCGGCATATCTGTGTTTATACATGCATTAAAACAGTTCATATGAACATTTATTCAAGAAAAACAAAGAAAAGACTGCATAATAGGATGTCAAATCAACATTCAGTTCCCTTGCCAAGGATGCTGCATGACAAAACCAATCAAGCAACCAATCGCTATCATCAATAATGGGGCTTAAGGGATTCTGGAGAGCTCTCTTCCATGACAAAGAAGACAAAGAAAGGGGTTTCTACAATTGCTCAGATCCTTGCAAGACAAGGAGAAATTGAGAGCCAAAGCCAACACAAAGTAAGAGTACTGCTGCAGCAGAGACAGTGCTGCTATTTTCCACAGCATGTGCTGCTCTGCCTGGGGAAAGAAAGCACGTGGCAGCAACCAGGCAAGAGCACTGAGCACGTTGCTTCCCACTCCAACGCTGCAAAGGGAAGGACAGAAGTGGTTTCCAACAAGGGGTTTCCAGGCTTGCCCTCGACTAGCCCAGCTGATAATGGAAGAGTGTTGATTAAAATGGCAAATGCGATGGCTATTAGAATTTACATGTCTCTCCAATGACAGTATGACATCACAATTTAATGAAATCTGGCTTTTTATTTAAAGGTGACTGGCTCTAGGAGATAAGCACAGCCTTCTCCATGATAAACTGTCAGAAACAAAATTGTGCAAAACTTTCCAAAGTTGCCTAATATTTCTGTGAAGCTCTGTCCTGTGTAATCTGTTCACCTAAATAGCAAGATATATGTCTAACGCAACATGAAGTACTTCCTGAAGGGAAGTAGAGATTAATTACTGGGCAACATTTCTCAAACTAATAAAACAGAAGGTGCTTATTCTGTCCCTCAGTAATTTCAGAACCTTAGTATTTTCAGAGCTAGTAACAAACATAGGTACTCTGGGTAAAACAAAAGCTTCATCTAGATACTCAATGCTAGCTACTGGACTTAAAACTGGGGAGAAAGCAAGCAAACCCCTGAAAAACAAACAAACAAAAAAACCAAACCAAACCAAACAAACAAAAAAACCCCCAAAAACCCAAACCAAAACAAAACCAAAAACACAAGCCAAAATACCCAGCCCTACCAAAAAACCCCCAAAACCAAACCCTATCCTTAAACCAAAACAAAAAGAAATCACCCCCCAAACCCAGTAGTTTAAAAAAATGAAATAAAAGTCACTGAGCATATGTACACATAATTTTCTTTCCTGTGTGTCATGTTTTAGGTCCTATGGATACTGAAGAGTTTTATACAACTATTTTTCCTGAAGGACATACTCATCTCAGAAAAGAGTGCATTACACATTAGTATTTCCTTTCTGAGAATTCTAATTATGGTTTGAGAAGTCAAGGACACACTAGTCATGGCTGATAAGCTGTCCAAATGGGTAAGTAAGCAAGTGATACAACTCTGTTAGGAGCTCATTAACTTGACTGTCTTTGGTTTATGTGCATAATTTAGAGTGTGTGTATAAGGTCAACCAAGAGGTGAGCTACCAATCACCATTTCTTCCATAGGCAGACCTGCTATTACTTCCTTTAAAACACAAGAAATTGCTTTCATTCTGAGCCTTTGCAGACTTGACAACTGAAATCCACCTTATCTCCCCATTTAGACATGGGAGCAACTCACTGTGGCAGCTAGGGAAGACATAAGAATAGTTTTTAACAGCAGCTTTCCACACATTCACTGCTCTTGCTGTTTGCTGATTTGATTTTCATTTTATCTGATAACTCCAGTACACTTAAAATCTGCTAGAGCTTACAGATTGCTTTGAAGTAGAGCAGGAGAAGATGTCAGATTTCTAGAATTTACTGAAAAAAACCTGTGTCTACTACAGTTGGTTCTCCAAGTTGTTATTATTTCCGATGTTTAAGATAAATTACAGTAAAGTAGAAGTGTTGCTGACAGACTTCTCAGAACCCCTTTACAACAAAACGAGAAAGCCCTGAAGGATTAAGTATTTAACTGAGAAACAGTTTTATTTTTTCATAAGTAATATTTCAGGTGTCAGAAATAATTCATATCAGAGCAAGCTGAAAAAGAAAAGACCAAATATTTTCATTTGCACATTGCCTTGAACTGGAAATATGAGCATAGGAGTCTAAATTTAGAGATTTAGGGTTACTCCAACTACTGGACTGTTTAATAGGCAGACTCTTTCTCCAGCCAAGTTGTGTGGGAGTGATGATCTTCTACAGGTAGGAAGGCCCTGCAGAGGGCTCTGGACAGGCTGGATCAAAGAGCCATGGCCAATTGCATGGGGTTCATCAAACCCAAGTGCCACGTCCTGCTCTTGGGTCACAACAACCCCAGGCAGCACTACAGGCTGGGGGCAGTGCCTGGAAAGCTGTCCAGAGGAAAAGGACCTGGGGATGCTGGCAAACAGCAGCTGAACATGATCCACTGTGTGCCCAGGTGGCCAAGAAGGCCAGTGGCATCCTGGCCTGCATCAGCAATGGTGTGGCCAGCAGGACCAGGGCAGTGACCGTCCCCCTGTACTCAGCACTGGTGAGGCCACACCTCAAATCCTGTGTTCAGCTCTGGGCCCCTCACTGCAAGAAAGACATTGAGGGGCTGGAGCGTGTCCAGAGAAGGGCAACGGAGCTGGGGAAGGGTCTGGAGCACAAATCCTGTGAGGAGCAGCTGAGGGAGCTGGGGGTGTTCAGCCTGGAGAAAAGGAGGCTCAGGGGGAAATGCATCCCTCTCTGTAACTGCCTGAAAGGAGGGTGTAGCAAGGTCGAGGTCATTCTCTTCTCCCAACACAAGAGAAAACAGCTTCATTTTGTGCCAGGGAAGGTTTAGATTGAAAATCATTAAAAATTTCTTCACAAAAATAATTGTCAAGTGTTGGAACAGGCTGCCCAGGGACGTGGTGAAATCGCCACCCCTGGATATATTTAAAGGAAACAGAGATGTGGCATTCAGGTGACATGGTTTAGTGGTACACTTGACTATGCTGAGCTAATGCTTGGATTGAATGATCTTAAAAGTCTTTTCCAGCCTAAGGAATTCTGTGATTCTAAAAAAATGGAACAGGTTTTTCAGGGAGGGTGCAGAATCTCCATCCTTAGAGGTGCTCAAAATGTGTCTGGGTGCAGCCCTGAGCAATCTGCTATAGCTGACACTGCTCTCAGCAATGGGATAGGACTTGATGATTTCCAGAGCTGTCTTTCAACCTCACTAAACATTTACAACAAGCTGGATTTGAAATCCACTGTTCAAAGTCCTCCTTGGGTCTTCAGGTGAGTATCTGCTGCATGAAGTTGCTACAGGTGAAGTATTGACTTGGAAAGCAAAGTCAAGGCTATCATAACTTCAGAGATGAAAGCCGTGTTCTTCTCGATACCTGTTTTATGGTATTTTCCACATTGCAATCAACAAAATGACTTGCAATTTGTGCAGACTTAAGTCATTGGTTTCAAACACAGAGATAATCTATGCCATCAGCATCAGCTATTCTGGTGTCTGTTCCACATTGTGCAACACAGAAAACACTGTGCCACTGAGCAGTCCCTGCCATCAGAGTTCCACATTTCAGCCCTGCATTTGATCTTCACAAACAGTTAAGGATGATTTAAGCTCCCAGGTGGTGCTGCTATTGGTAACAGACAAACATGGGGACACAATATATATTAACTTATTTTCCAACCCATTTCCAAGCTGGAAGGCTTAATATCCTTGTCTTGTATGTAAATGTCCCTGGAGTTCCACACTTCACTGCCTTATTCCCCATCACACAAACCTGCAACTGCAGGATGCAACACATACAGCAGAATTCATTATCCCCAGTAAGTGCCTTCCTTGGAAGAGTTTTGCTTCTTAATCTCTCTAGTTTTCTTCTATATTTACAAAATATGGGGAGGATAGTACCCTTATCAGTTCATGTCAAAAGGTTAACATAATATAAGAAAATCCAGATGCTTGTAAGTAAATAGAAATAGCTCTCGTATTTCAGCACCGTGTTCATATTTTTGGTGCTCTGTACTCTCCTCCCCCCATCCCTTAATCCAACTTTCTGTTCAGCATTTGGAATACTGGACTTTCCATAACAAAGTCCTAGACTCTCCTCTTTAGACAGGCAACTGTTTTTCAGAAGATCTACCTTGACATTTAAGGGAATCTAGCACCACTGAGACTCTTCAAATCTTTTAGGATTCACTGACTTCAGGAATAACATGCAGACAAGGAGAAGGTAGCTTCTCCATGATAGTCTCAGGAACTCACATATTCAAAACAGCACTCTTTCTCCAACATGGAAAAATGATCAAGGGGCCAGGAGAGCAAAGGTGAGCAGAACAGGTAGTTTAACAGGAAGAGAGCTAGCAGCTTAAAAGTTGTCAACAGCTCAGCTTCTCCATCAGGAGGGAGCAAAATTACTTTATGTTCAGAAAATACCAGACCATTATGGGGGCAAGTGTAACACCCTCTGCGATCCCAGCCAGAGGCTCCCACCCCTCTCACAGGATGGTGGAGTCCACTTTATGAAGGATTCATGAACCAAATCCCCTATGGCATCAACTTGTGACCTCGGGTCAGGCTGCTGAACAAGTCTGTATAGAGAAAAAAGGTAAAAATTGTAGAGGCAGGACTGTTGAGAAGGAAATAATTAGCAGGATTCCAGAACAAAGGCTCTGACATGAGGTGTTGCAAAACTGTAAAGGGAAAAAGCAGTGCAGGGATGTTAGTCAGGCTAGTTGTGAAATTTTAGGTCACTGGACCAGTAAAAATGGAATTGGTGGAAGACTTGTGACCACCCAGGACCTGGGCCACAGAGCTGCAAGGGTCAATTCTTTCCCTCCTGGCTGGTGCCTATCAGGTGGTGAGCACACTAATGTTTAAATTAAGGCTCAATTCAGCCTTGGCTGTGCTTTATACTTTTGATCTGTCTATGTCCTGCTTACAGAGCCCTTTTGCAGCTGCTTCAAGATACATGAGGAAGTTGGCCCAAACACTCCACAGAAATGCTTAAGCTATGTCTGTCTTGGCAGCAAAATCATTACAGATGATCAGCCTAGAGGTAATGATGCTGATATCTATAGTGTGTAAGCTTCTTTGCTATAAACAGTCTAAAAAGGGAGAAAAATATAGTGACAGATGCTCTATACAGAAGCATATGTTTTAATCCTCCTGAAAAGGTTCCTCCGATGCAGACAGAATATGATTTCTTTGGTTTATACACAAATTGAGCTCTTGATCTGTATTAGTTTTGAGAAGTGCTCAACTCCCTCCACTGACTACAGAACAAATACAACATGGGCTTTCTGCACCTACATCTGTTGCCTTCAAGTGCCCATTCTATAATTGGTTTATAGAGGAACAACTGCAAGTCATATGTAGGAGCAAGTAATTGACATTTCTCCTGCAAACTGAGCATGATCAACTTCAAAAACACTTGCACATCTTCAGCAAGCATCTCTGCTTTCACAAACAGCACTCCAAAAATCCAGGCAGTGGACAAGAGCAGGAAGGAAAAAACCTGACATTTTTCAAGCACTGTTCTATGTTACTATTTCTTCTCTTTTCCCCTAACATATCAGGCACTACTGATTTGATACATCACTGCTCCAATCCCACAAGACAATTCCCACATTCTTTCCTTCTATAAAGAACTGCAGAAGAAAATTTAAATTAAAATAGCTTTAATTAAATAGTGAAATCTAGGTGAACAGAAAGCAGTCTAGTATAAACTAGTTTACACCTTCTGTAATACTTGTAACAGTTAAACCACTTAGCTCACTGCAGCACAAAAGTAATTAGAATAATTCAACACTTTTGAGAAAATACAGAACAGGAAGTGTTACCTCAGGAAGTGTTTCATGGTGACGGTTTGGTTTGTGCTCCTAGAGCCGTAATATATTGATCACTGCTGACCTCTTCTTCACAGGTGATATTAATGCTGTAGAAAGAGAATTGAGACTTTTTTACAGACAGAAAAAAAAGGATACTTCAGTTTTTTTTAATTGCTCTTGAAACAAACGTCTGTGGAAATACAATAGAAATATATTAAAAAAAAATCTCATGTCAATAAAAACAAAATGAATAATCATGAGGTGTTCACACTTTAGCCTGAGCACATACTTTGACCACACTATGCTACCCATGTCTTTTTTCAGAGAAGTAAAAAACTTGAATGAGAATACAGAAATAAGTGAGAAAGCTTGAAGAAGTATCTAGACTTTTTTAAACGCTTCTCGTGGCTTCTTGTGTCCTTCAAACACCTGTCTGGCTCACAGCAACTCCCAAGCAGCAGCTTCAAGAGACACTCAGTTCACTCTGCTATTCAAAGTCCTCTCTTCACCAAAATTTGCATAATACATATCATAGAATAATAAAATATTCTGAGTTGGAAGGGACCAACAAGGATCATCGGATCCGACTCCTGGTCCTGTGCAGGACACCCCAAGAGTCACACCACGTGCCTGAGAGCACTGCCCAAACACTTCTTGAATGCAGAGCTCCTATAATACACTTGACCAGGCTGCCCATTGGTTCTGTGATCTTGTGTCCTATGGTTAATGTTCATTATGATTACCAGATAGCTCCAGCAGAGGACAACAGGAAGAATTCATGAAGAGACGTCATAAATATAACCCTGCCTGTGTACTGGAGACTCTCCCCAGTCACCACCTCTTCACTTTAAGTTTCTAAAGTTAAGTATTTATATACAAGTGATACTTGACTAAAAGATGCAGACTTCTCAAATTACTGTACTTCATGCCCTGTAAAAGGCAGTAAAACATTTTTACTTGCTGCCAGAAAACAGGACACCACTACACAGGTCTGCTGTCGGGACAACTTAATCCAACACCTAGAGGGAACAAGATCACGGTTTCAAGCTCTGCACTGCTACAAACCACACACAAAGGCCTGAATGAAAGTTCTGTTGTTAAAAACCATTTAAGAGCCCATTTTTCCTTAACACTGCATGATGAAAAATACTGAAGGCCTTAATAAATCTGGCCTATTTTGTCACAAATTTAGAAATCTAGAGAACTTCAAACCTATTTTCTTCTGCAGGACCTATCAGCAATGATGGGATAAAAATCTCCTTGCCCTACCATGTTCTTATATTCTTTCCTCTTTGTAACTTGCAGGTTTTATATTGTGCTATTGTCTGCTGACAGGGACAGAACAAGCATTTAAGTTCAGAAAAATACAGCTATCTTGTTGGATTATATCACATACAGCTTGCTAAAAATATATAATCCCTGAATTGTGAGAGCTTCCTTCATCTATATTGTTTCTGACTGGCTGAATCATGTTGCTGTCCCCTGAATACAGCTGTAATTGGTGCTGGCTGCAGTGACACCTGCTTGCAAGGGCAGAGAGATGCTAACTCTGGTTCATTAATGAACACAAGAGGCAGGCTCTAAACACTTCCTGCTACAGCTTTTGATAGGTCTTCTGTGACAGTGAGCACAGGAGATAGGCAAAAACTGGAGGGGATGTAACCTGGTCTCCTTCTCCAGTCTAATAATTTGCTGTTTAAAAGATATCATTTGTGAAAGATTCTCACAGCTGAGTCTCAGCATTTTAACATCAACTTGAACAAAGGAAGCTCCACCACAAAATTTGACCCGTAAGGGCATCAGTGTAAGGAACACACCAGAAGTGCCAGAAGCTGTCAAATCAACCCCCTCTAAAAGTGCATGCTAGTCTCAGCCTCTGAGGTCAGCTCTTTCTTGATTCTGACCAAGGTCCTTCCTGAAAATTATGTTGCTTTGTTATTACTGCTTTAAAGTGAAGAGAAATTCCACTTGCCCCAACTGCAGAAATGACTCATACAAGCATGCCATGATAGGAGCTTCAAGATACTATCTCTTCAAGAATAGTTACCCGCTCCAGCCAATTATAAATTACAAATCTGTTTCTTTAATGCTCATTAAAAATTAGAGCATCACTGTAGCTGTTCAGAGACCCCTCTCTTCTACACAGAAAGCTAAACTGAAAGAAAGGTAGTTGATTAAAAAAAAATTAAAATTAAAACTAAATGACACAACAAGCATGACAAGTGGTTAAAAGTGCCAACTTTGGATGTCTTCAAAAGCCCACACTTGAAATTACAAGAATAAATTTTCCTTGCTCTCTCCTTTTTAATTAAAATGTGTGTGGGGAAGTCTGCAGAAAGAAACTTTACAGCGGAAGATCTGATGCCACAGAAGTCAATATCAAAGCCCTTCAGCATGGAGAGAAAGAGCTCACCCTGCAGGTTCAACAGCCAGCTCCCTACAGTACAGGCCCAGCAAATAACTGGGTCCATAGGAAGGCCATGGCCTCAAAAGCAGTTTCCTCCACGGGGCACAAAGCAATCAAATCCCACCTGACTCCATTAAAAAGAGGGCTTTAAGATCTAGAGGCAAGACTTCCAGCTCAAACAAAAGTCCAGAGAATCTATGCTGCTCTCTTGGTTCATAAGGTAAAAAGTTTAATTTTTGTGTATGGCAGACAGGCTTTCTAAATGCTGTCATCTGCTAAGTACAGGGATAGAAATCAACACTATGCTCTGTGGTTCTTGCAACAATTCACTTCTGTGAACACACACGTACAGATGGCATTAAGCTATTTACATCCAGGATAAACTGAGAAGCTGAATCAGGTGAGAATTTACAGTCCTCTTTAAACAAGTAGGACTGGAGGGCAGCATTCTCTGTTTCCATATACCTCCATAAGTGAGGTATATGGAACTCCTCTAGGAGTTCAGGGAAGATTTTCTGTGAAGAAAACAGTATTTAAACTCTTAAAAAAGATTATTACCACAATTTACATCTAAGTTCAACTATTCATAAACCCGTAAAACCAGAAGACCTAGTTTCTGCCAAACTCTTTTTATCTCAAAATGTAATAGATTTCTCGTAAGTGAAACTTTACTTCCAGTGAGGTTGTTATAGCATCTCAGTGAACAGGAAGAACAGCCCTATCTTAGGATGATATGTTCTGTCAACAATTCAGAATTTACAAAAAAACTAATTTGCCACTAGGTGTGCTTAGAAAAAAACCCAACCCAAACAAGAAAGTCACATACTCATTTTTATTTAGGGAGAAGGACTTGACTTTCAGCCTCCTGTTTTCTTTAGGAAAGACCTTCCTCACCCAGTTGGATGTCTGCAGATCAGGAAGGCTTTCAAGGTCCACTTGTAGGACAGGAAGACACATGAGAAAAAGATTCTCATCTACAAGTGATAATCTTGTTAATAAATGTTTATGAGTGAGTTGAAAGAAAGGGCACAATAATTATACAAAAATGAGAAGTACACAGCAGTTATGGATTTGGAGAGACTGAAATACAAAATTCTGAAGACTTGACAGCAGGACACCCGGAGCCAGCAAGTGCTGGGGAGCAGCCAGTTGGCCACAGCATCCACCCACTGCTCAGAGCCTGAGTTTGTGCTTTTACATGGTTTCACTCCTGTGAACCTGTAGCTGTGGGCTTTCTTACAGCTTAAGAAAATGTTCCAGCTCCATGCTATATGCACATTTTCTCACTAAGGAACCCTCAAGATACTTCTCTTCTTCTGTAGTCAGTTTTTCAGCTTTTCCTGATTTTAAATCATGCAGCTGGCATAAGTCTAAAGACAAATAGATTTGACTGTTAGCAATCTTCCATTAACTCACTAGAAGTAGCTTGAACCTGCAACTACAGAAAACCTCTAGACTCAATGTTTGAAGTTTGCCCTTTGACATGAAGGGACTCATTCATGTTCTAAGGCTCTATATTGAGAATGATGGGGTGAGGATGAAGTTTGGGTTTCCCACATGCTCATGTTGTCAGCTTGCAGGATTTTATCCCATACTACATCACTTCCACAAAGCAGCTTCCTACTCCCTCCAACAACACACCCATGTACCCATTCATTGCCAATTGTTTAATCCAGTTTATTTTAAACTAGACAGCAGCTTCCCCTCCTAAAACTAACCACAGCTTTTCTTGGAAGAGAAGCAGTACTACCATAATCACATACAACAGCAAAACTATTGCAAGACCTGCCTCAAAATAGGCAGCTTTTAAGATAAAGAAGCTTTCTTTAAATAAACATCAACTATTTGAATTTCTTGTACTCTATGGTCTTTGTAGTCGTATAGCAAAACATGCATCAATCTGAAAGGTTAACAGTTACTGAAGGCTTAAAGAAATCAAGAATAAGCCTTAAATGCCACCTCTTTATCTAAAGCTGAGGGTTTGCTTTGTTTGCCTTAAATGCCACCTCTTTATCTAAAGCTGAGGGGTTGCTTTATTTGTCTTCAATAAAGCTGCAGATACAGCTGCAGGGAAAAGTTGTGTTACTTAATATAAATCACCATAATTTCAGAGTAAAATATAAATCCAAAATAGTTCCCTTCACAATCTTTGTTTTGCAAGCTAATGGGTATTTGCAACCTGGTATGCTGCACACAGTTTTAAATGTACATTCCAATTATAAAGAAAGAATAGGTGTGCTGAAGAAAAAAAAATCAGAAACATTAATGTGATATAATACTTTGTTTATGTGGATCATTAGATTACAACAAAAAACTCAAACCAAGTAATTTATTTTTAAGCATGTTCTTCTGAATGCCACCACCATGATGTTGATTTCAGGTTGCCACTTTTCTTTCCAGTGGTATCCTGGGTTGGCATCTACTCTTCATTCACCTCAAAAGCCTACATTTATTTATTTATGAGGGACAATAGGCTTGAGCCTTATGTCACCAAAAGTGTTTTGCTACTGTATAATCATTTTTCTTTTGCTGATGGGAATGTTAGTGCTTCTGTATCTCAAACACCAATCTGAAATAACTAGAATTGGAAAGGGGAAGAATAGCTGATACACATTATGAAATGGCCCTTGAGGTCCTGGAGGATAGCAAGCTGGCTGGGAGCCAGCAGGATGCAAAGACAGACAACAGCACTCTGGGCTGCATGAACACGAGCAGAGCCAGTAAGTAGATTGAGGGAAGAGATTATCTTCCTCTGCTCGGTACTCTGGGCCATATTTAGACACTGCCTAGTTTGGGGCCCCAGCAATACGAAAAAGACACCAACAAATTTAAGAGAGTTAAGCAGAGGCCACTGGCATAGTGGGGGTGAGGCTGGGGAAGATGAGCTTGTTCAGCTCCAGGCAGGGACATGTCATTGAAAAGTTAAGAGATGGAATCTTTACAGCAGTGCAGGACAGGAAGGGGAAAAACAACAGGCAAAAACTTAAACAGGAGCGGTTGAGCCTGGATATGAGGCAAAAAATTTTTCCCAAGAGGACAGTCAGTCAGTGGCACAGGTTGCTCAGAGACGCTTTAAGGTTTCAAGCCCCAACAGAATGAGGCCCTGAGAAGCCTGACCTCAAACCTGACCCTGTTGTGGGCAGGAGGTTGGGCCGGAGATAGTCTGAGGTCCCTTCCAGCCTTTGATTCTCTGCTTCCCCCACAGTCACTCTCACAAGGTGATCTCAAATATCTTGCATTTTACCCCAGTACTCTTAGTACTATAGTGCTATAGAGATACAACTGACAGGGTGCCCAAGTGCCTGCTATTTTATCCGTTTAAGAGCTACCCACTTCTCAATATACTTTGCAATGTTTCCCAGGAAACAAGCTTACCTTTCGGATGGAATGAAATCATTCCCTCTCTCATTCTCCCCACCGCTCCCACCAAAAGCCTCCACCATGAAATTTGACCATAAACAAGTTGTATTATGGTCCTACAATTCAAGAATGAAGGTCTACAAGAGTCATGCCAATGACAAACACACAAAAACCCCAAATACACATTAAACCCCCAACAACTCTAGGAACCCAGTTTTGGTAAGCCATTGTAATTCTAAGCAAGTTGTTTATCCAGCTATCCCATGAATCAGACACATACGTACTTGCATCTTCCATCTTGCATTCATGCCCAAAGGTGGCATAAAAATCACTTCAATTGAACAAACTAGTAAAAATAGAAGATCTTCATGTCAATTACAGCATAATCATTTATAGGTCTTTGAATGTTATAGCAACAACACTTCTCAGACCTCTCCAACTCAGAGGACATCCTGGGAAATGGCTCCATTGCCAGAAAAGCTCTCAATAACAGGTCACCTGTTCCATACAGTTCAAAAGTTTTGTGTTGGCTCAGAAGGGGCTTTGACTGACTCCAATGGATGCAGCCACTGGCAGGACTCACCTTAGAGATAAAATGTGGATGCCTGTTTTGTGTGAGCTTAGTTTCCCATCTCAGTACAGAAGGGAATTTTCATTTCCATGTGCCCAAGATCAGTCTGTATTCAGCATCAAGCATTCTTTAGAGGAAAATCTTGGAACAAAACGTCACACTTGATTGATGACCCTAATAAGGAAGACTTGACTTCAGTCACACTGTCACAGGTAATAAGCTTTTTTCCACTCTAATCTCCATCACACATTGACATTTTACATGTATGCATCTTACATTTATACATTTCACTAGGAGAGTGAGGGCAAGGCTAGATATGAAGCAAAACTTAAATGAATTTTAGTCCTGCGAGCATAAGCACATACCATACAATCAAGCAATAAAAAGATAAGGAGCCCAGAATAACAGGTTAAAATTACAGCAGAATTGGGGTGTCAGAGGGCACAAACCCCCAGCTTCTCTCAAGCTACAGAACAGTGCTTTGAAAGCCTCTAATTTTGTGGCTCTAACTTAGCATTTCAGTCCATTACTGCCTCTTCAAAGCATTACAAGTATAAGGAAGGCTCAAGAGGATCTTACAATTCTCATAAGAGACAGTCACATAGGATTGTATTCGGGTTCAAGAGAACTTACTTGTCAAATCCCACAAGGCAAGTTACCTCTAACACCACTCAATTCAGCCTACATGCTGTAATTCCTCTGCAGATTTTGGCTCAGTGACAACCCACAGTTTGATGAAGGTAACATCAAACCAGAACTCAACCTTGTAGAAGCATCTCCACCTTTCATTGTAGATCTCTGCTCTTTAAAAGAAAAAGGCTGGGGTTCTCTACCTGACTGTTCAAAGCAAACTAAATCCCAGAAATCCAACAAAGGAAATGTTCATGCATACAGACACACTTTGCATGCAGAACTGTGACAATAATCTACTTTTTCCAATTTCTATTAGCTCTGCTCTACTACAATGTTGAAAGATGGAAAGAAAGGACAAAACTATATGAAGTCACTTCAAGTCACCGGTGAAGACTTTGCTGGATACTAATAATTCTATTTCTAATAATAAGTCTATTTCTAATAATAAATACAAAGGTAAAAAATAGAGGAAGTTCTCCACAACCCAGAATACCATAAACTTCTGGAAATGTAATCAGATGCCTAAATTCAACAGGAATTAAAGTATCCAAGACTTGTCTCTGTCTATAGTGTGTCCATCCTTAACAAACTCACTTTACCTATGGAGGAAAGTGTATTTTATCCAGAAGGGCACTGAGTAAATGACATATCAGCTAAAAATGGAGTTCTCATGCTTGGAAACAGTCTTCAAAGTATAGCAACTTCCTCTGCCTCCCTCCTTCATACATTATAAAAAGGCTTAATTTTTAGTCACTTCTCATGAACTTTCACTTGACCACTAACGAGTTCACCCAGGAGAACAGCAGCTTCATCTGGGTGGCTCACATGTATCTACATGGTTTGCAGTGGAATGTTTCTGGCCCATTTGCTTTGTTGCCAGACACACTGTATGACAGCTTGTATTGCAAGGAAGTGTGTTCTAAATAAAACATCACACTTTGTAGCAAAAATCCTTCAAGTTTAGAATAAATCCTACAAGGCTAGATACATAAAATCCAAAGAGACTGCCTGGCTACCTCCCAGACCAATTACTGCAGAAGTTTGATGGGAAAAAAAAAAAAAAAACAAACCAAAATTACTACTTCTAAAATAGTACTGATGTGCTTTTGCTCTTCCTGGCTTACACTCCATTGCCTAGAGATGGAATGGAGGGTACAAGTTAAAATGCAAAGACGAAGTATTTCCTTGCCACCTAAATTAACTGATTTGCTTTAGAGCCCTGTGAATTCCTAACAAAATAGTAGTTTGTGGGGAAAAAACATCATCCTGTCAACAGGCTGCATACAAATCTGCAATGTCAATAGATTTACACCAGAGATTGTTGTTCTATCCTTTCCCCTACCTTTCCAACATCTGTTAAATTTTCCTGGACCAAGCAGAGTTAACTCAGCCATCGGATTAATGCAACCTCACACCAAGTATCACCCTGAAAGCATGTAAAACTAAGGATTGAGATTTAGTTTTTTAACTGACCCTTCCCCCCTAAAAAACTTAGGGATACCAGAGGTGTCAGGACAAAAGCCAAACCCAGCTTTTGAGCTAGAGGAGCATAGATCTATTTATTTACCCAGGAATCTGGTGAAGATCAGACACAATTCATACTGATCTAACAGAAAATTGTTCCATGTGGTGCCATTTTCCCATTATTTCACCAGATTACTTTGGCATTGAAGTGGCAACTTTTCCACAGAGTTCTGAGAGACAGACATGCAAGAGTAGCACAAGTAGGATCCATGAGAGTTTCTGCAATTTCCTTCTGCAATTTTACTAAGACAGGATTCAAGAATGATGACCTCCCATGCAGTCAACCAGTTAGATGATATCATGAAGCACCACACTTGTGAAATCATAAGCATCCTATAGCAAGTGTTGTGCACCAGCTGTTCGCTGCCTGTGGTCCTGCAGCCTGCAGGGGGACCACAGTAGAAGAAGAACAAACTT
The DNA here is from genome assembly GCA_013399835.1 of Leptocoma aspasia. Classification (NCBI taxonomy): domain Eukaryota; kingdom Metazoa; phylum Chordata; class Aves; order Passeriformes; family Nectariniidae; genus Leptocoma; species Leptocoma aspasia. Next base: position 382,793 of record VXAX01003158.1, read on the forward strand.
ATTCAGCAGACAGGAGGATCTAAAATCCCACTGCAGTTATTTTGCAAACTTCATGGCCTACAATTTAATCTCCTGATTGCTGCTCAGTGAGATGTTCTGCATCCCAGGAGGTAGGAAATCAGGACAACTCCAAGTACATGACCTTGTTGGAAGCCCTGGTTATACATTTGCTGCCCGGAAGGACATGTACATATCGCTCTGGTTTTACCAATGTCTGAAATAAGGAGAAGTGGAAGAAATAATTTGTTTTATCACAGAAACTAGAAACTTTTCTAAAGTTTCTCTAACATATACTGCAAACTCCATGCTCTGGTTAAGCCAGGATTAAGCCCTCCTTTAGGAAAAATTTTGAATGGCAATACAGGGGAAAAAAAAATCACTCCAGGGCATCTATCCAGAGCTGTTGTCCAGCCAAGCCTATGTACCAGCCAGTATCAGCTCAACTTGGAAGAGTCACAAGTATCTTACCAAATTTTTATTTCTATTAACAAGAGCTGTGAACGACTGTAAAAATGACTGCACTAAGACTCCCTTCACCTTTCTATAGCTTAAGACACCTCCAAGTAGCATCAAAGTCAAACACTGCTTCTATAAGCAGTGGAGAAAGAAAGCTATGATGGAGTTTGGAGACAGAGACATTCATAAAAATGAGGGCTAAATCAACACAAACACCACACTGACATGACAAAGTAAGAGGAAAAGGTGATGAAGGTCTGCAAAAGGTAAAGATGGAAAGAATGGTTTGAAGGTCAATGAACTTACACCAGCTATTAAGCAAGACTTATGAAACATACTTTCAAGCATGGCATAGAAACCATTCTTATGTGGTAACTGCAGAAAATATATTTTCTCAACCCAAGAAGGAAAAAAAGTGAGTGACAAGAGAAGTGCAAGGTGTGGTGCTCTTCCATCTGCCACTTCCTGCTTGGTTCAGTCAGACCTTTACTTTCTTTTGGGTGCCCACTCTTGGGCAGAAAAGGATGCTGGCAAAGATTTGACAGCAGAAAACTGGAAAGATGGGAGAAGACCATGTGGGGAAGAAAAGAGAAAGAAGAAACATGAAGACCATTGAAAACTGTTCCTGCAACAATGTTACCAAGGGGGAAGAGGAACAAAGTGGAGCCAACAGACTAGGACAGGATGACTGACAGGATTGCCATCAAGCATTTATTCTTAACACACTGCAACACTGAAAATCTTCTTCCTTCAGTGTCTCTTTCTACTTAGAAAAGTGGGCATACTTTTATTTCTTATAGTCTTACTCTTAACCTCGTAAGTGTAAAGAGATAGAAAACTTCTAAAAGGAAATACATTAAACAAGTTTCCAGAACCCTTGCAGCAGATACACCCATAATAATTCAGTAGCATGAACTGATCTTATCCTTGAGATAGTAACCTGTACAACATAGCACATGTTGGTCAGGACAAACGAGGTTCAAAGAGCATAACTATCTCAGACCACTGGAGATATTGTTGTAGTCTTACTTAAAAAAGTGGGGAGTAGATTGTGCAGCCTTTTCCTAATTTGTGCTTATGGTATGTCCTGTTTTCCATGTCAGCTTCTGGAGCACCACAATTTCTTTCCCTTCCTCATTCAGTTCAGCAAGAACTCCTTTTTTCCTCCTTCAACCCATCTGTTCTCCTCAGGCTGCTTTAACACTGACAGCGTGAGGGCCTAGCAAGCCCAAAATTAACAAACCCCACATTGATTTTAGTGTTTCAGAGGAACAACCTGTTTGATGGCACACATCCAAACCAATGTTGATATGGATATGCTTTGTGAGAGCGGAGTGGGAGAAGGAATAAGAGACTTGCTCTTATAACTGCCTACCAGAAGAGGACTATAGTTTCCATGACCACAGGACAGCTTTGTACTAAGGGGCCCAATTTTTATCACCTACACACCCACATGACTGCGCAAGTATTATCAGTGTAACAAATTGTTCCTATGCCATGGACAAGTCTCAACATCCAAGTCATCTAGGAAGATAATGAAAGGTAGAGATTTAATTCTATTTTTCAAATATATGAATAAGACTACTAAAAAATAAAGAAGAAATAAAAATAATTAGAAAACTTCTTTTCATCATTAGTGCCATCTGTAACTAGCCACAGAAGCCCTTACTCAGTTGAGCAAGTATAGTAGTATCAGTTTTAGGGTCCTAGGAAGCTTACTGATTAACTTTTGGCAGACACAGGCATGGGCACAGGCATACAATAGGGCCTTAAATGGCAGATGGCATATATATATATTTTTTTTTTTTAATTTTTTTTTTAAGGAATAACTCCTATGTCTGTGAAATTGACAGCCAGCTCTACACAGTCCTAAACAAGCCTCCCTTGCAGAAACTGCCTTTCCTCCTTATGCACCATCCGAAAACATTGGTTAACCATGGCCAAGTTACAAGGATGATACAGAGAGGTGTGGAGACAGGACTTTGTATAAACTAATTCTTTTGGGTTTGGTCTTGTCCCTTAATTTACCTGTGTATCCTTCCATGGAAAAACAAAAGACATAGCTACTACAGAAGCTGCAGCTACATCAGTGCAGAGCACAGACCAACAGAAATGCTGCTGCCAAGCACTTGAAATTGAAACTGCACAGGATGGGGGAGGGCAGTTTGTTCTTACACAAAACACCCTATACAGATGTTGGAATAGCTCCAATCAGGTCCCTGGGGTTGAATACCAGGTTGCAGTTGGTGTGCTCCCAAAAATTTTTCACCTATTTATTCTCAGGTGCTCCAAGGCTAGTCTACAAAGAAAGGTGAAGAACAAAAGCCAGGAGATTTGCTTGAAAAACATTAGTGTAGACATCTCTATTTAGACTGGAAATGCCTGTGAAGTAATTTCCTACTAGAGAGGGAAGAACTCACAGGTACACTGTTTCCTATAGACACAGATTGCACCTCCTATCTTCGCTCTAACAAGTTGCAATTTCACCTGCTTTTATATTGTCAATTGTTTTCAATTCCAGTCTTTGTAGCTCCTATAGTTCTCCTGTTCCCCAGGCTCCTTTGGATGTCTGTGGCTGTATGTGTCTGAACTAGAATGGAGTGCTCTGCCTGCAGATGTGCAGACAGATTAGGATGAGGTAAAAACACTATGCCAAATTGCTCCATTTCACTCAGGTACTTTAACTACTGTGAGGGCTAGAAAATATCTTCTTGAAGGGCCTCTCAGCTGTAACAGAAAACTGAGAAGTGTTTGCTCACATTTTGCAGAGTAGGATACTGCCCTCCAGAACAAACTGCCAGAAACACTTGAAGCTGATGAAGTTGGTGTGGGGCTCTTCATTGGTTTTATGCTAAAGTGGATGAGAACTGCTTGCTAGATTGCAGCTAGGAGGTACTTCCAAGAAACCAATATCTTTCATGAAAGGCTCAGTAATTGAATGGGAACACTCCCAAAGCAGAAGTCCTGGTGTAGTTTCAATGGGAGAGTTCAGGTCTCTTGCAGCCAGACTGCTCTGAGACCTGAACCACTGCAAGGCAACCGGAGAAGGTCTTTGGAAGATGTGTCAGATACTTAAGCCGGATGCAAGCCAAATCACTAGTGTAAACATATCCATAACACATCTCAAGGCAAAGTCAGACAGGTCAGTTTGTCACCAAAATGCTTGCTTTCCCTTGAAAAGGAGTGCTCACACAGTCCCACGTACCATTAAGTAGTGACTCGGGAAGCTGCTCCCACAGCTTCTGCTGTCATACTTCCCTTTCCACTGCCTGGCAGGAACAAGCAAAATTTCCACCTCCAGCTCAGGCTTGGCAAATCCTGTGGTACAGCACAGCTCAGCACTTGAGCTGTTAGGTGGCTGAGCCCCTCTCATGTTAGATGGATGCTGAGGATGCTAAGCCTGAACCATACCACAGTCCTGCACAACCACAAACATTCTCCACATCTCTTTACATCAGCCTCATCTTTCATTTTATTTTTCCTTACTTTATCTTTCTTGCGTGTTTGGAATCTCACAACCTGGTTTCCTTCTCAATATTCCAGTAAGCTCTGCTCTAGAGTTTACTTTTCAGGCCTCCTTCCCAAAGCCTGTATTCAAAGAGTAACGTATTTCATGCAGTCCTTTGCCCTGCATTACCAAGCAAAGGATTTAAAAGGAATGTCAGACAAAAGATGCTTTCCAATCAAGAAAGCTGAGCAGATGTTCATAAAAAAAAATTAAAATGTAGTCTTATGAGCTAGAGGGCATTAAATCCAACAATATTTGATCTCCAGGCAACCCAAGCTTGTTCTTCTTGCAATTTTCTGCTAACACTTCAAATGACCCCTTGGGAAAAATAAAGCTTGTATGGCTCTGTATAGTTATAATGCTCTGACTGTACAACTGAACATAATTTTTTGTTTAAATTGGTTTATAGCTGATTACAGCTTAACTTTAAAATACAAGATTATTTAAATACTAGCAGCAGTCTGGAACCCTACATACGCCAGCATTTGTGCAACAGCATTTTTCCTGCAGCCATCAGCAAGTCTGTTTGTGCAGGAAAGATGATAGATAACAAAATAATCACTTAATGCAACATTGCCCTTAAGTTTACCACTTAAGAATAGCTTAGCTCTCAGGGGGCTGCAATTCCCTGTCAAGAGCGACAGGAAGATGTTTGATCACAGGAAATTCTTGGGTTCACACATGTCATTGAAGCTAATGCGATGTTGTCCCATGGTTAATAAAGCCCTGTCTCAAAACTTGAGCAGGCTAAGGATTCATAGACACTGTGGTTATGTGCTCAGCCATAGCAGGTTTTTACACTAGCAGAACATGTTTTACTGTGTATCAGTGAGCCAGTAGGAAAGTTAACGAATGCATTCTGTTGCATGATTTTCCCATTGTTTGCTGCTTTCCTGGAATCATCTTCTGCCCATTTTCTGTTTAGAGTGATACATACAGCTTCTGATGCTGTCACATGATTTCACCCTTGAAAATCATAGGCTTCCTGTCTCCAAGCTTCTATTAGCCTTGATGATAAGTCATTTGCTACAGCAATGTAGTTTTGCATTTGTTTCAGTTGAAATATTGCTTAAAATGATATGTAGATTATGAGAACTGAACAAGTCAAACGATATTTCTAGATGTAACTCCACCTGTTCAGTTTGGCAACACAGTGGCCCACATTCATTTAAGACAGAGAAAAGCAGGCTCTCCTAAGAATCAGCAAGTCTCATCTGAACCTGCACTTTGTTAGATAGATATAAGGATGCAACACCTACCAAATTACTACACATAATGAGGCTTTTGCTGTTCTGTTCCTGGGGAGATGAGATGTTCTTATCACACTCAACTGATTCAACTATTCATCAATCTACGAGGACAAAATAACATTCTTTGAAAATGTGCAATGAAATGTTTGGAACAGAAGGCAATCAGTAAGGTTATTGAAGAGCACAGAGATGATGGATTTCAGAGATGCTATTTTCTCTATTCTATTTCATTTTAGGATAAATTAGAATGATGGAGAGTGGAGGGGGGGGGGGGGAGCAGAAGAGAAAAGAATGAAAACCTGGATTTACTAAAGCATGCAATCCACAAAATAAATTTCTTTCAGTTTCTAAAATGGCTTCTTTGTTTCAAATGCCTTTGTCACAAAAAAACCAGCTTGTTGTGATCTGACTGTTGAGTTGACTGAATTGGGACAAAGGTGTTGTTCTTCCCTCTCCCCCAACCGCCCCCATTCTGACATACACTTTCGCTACCCTCTTTTAGCCATTTTAAAGGAAATTGTAAGAAAAGCAGAAACGGTGAGAACAAAGGGAAACATCAAAGACATCAATCCTGGAATAAACTCGGAGCAAGTGTAACTTCAATACACAATGACCATGTGGGGGGAAGAAGGGGAGGCGGGAAGAAGAGAGTGCCATGGAAAAAAGAAGTCATCCTTATCATGTGCACACGTTGGTGTAACTGAGGTGCACAGAGCCCAGGGCAGGTGCGGAGGGGCAAGCCAGGCCAGCGGCCCCGCGCAGGGCAGGCTGCGGGGCAGGGCAGGGCGCGGAGCCCACTGCAGAGCCGCAGAGCCGTGCGCCTGGCGGTCGCCCAGCGCCGGCCTCCTCCTGCACAATTATAAAGATGGGGCCGCTAGAAAACATAAAAATTATATTAAAAATTTTAAAAATCAACTAGAAATACCCAAAATGCGCAAACCACTCAGCGCCCCCAAATTTCCTTACGCCGCAGGCTCTTTCCATAAAGCGTCCCGCATTCAAAGGGGCAAAACTTCTCTCCCACCGCCGGGCGGTGGACGGGGGAGCGAAGCGGTGCAGGGAGCTGCGATGCGATGCGCGAAGCCGCCTCCCGTCGCTAAGCGACCCGCGGGGCCGCCGCCGGGGCCCGCCGCCGCCGCGCACTCACCGCTCCGCGCCGCTCCATCCCCGCGGCGCAGCGCAGTCGCCGTCCCGAGCCGTCCTTCCTCGCCGGGAGGGACACGGAGCTGCCGCCGCCGACGCGATCTGGGTCACCCGGCGCGGCGCCCGGCGAAGGTGAGGAGGAGGAGGAGGAGGCGGAGGAAGGCGCGCGGCGGTGCCGCCTACCGGCGAGCGCGGGGGGGGGCGGCCGCGGGGGGCCCACCCG
>VXAX01003158.1:399388-496689 GCA_013399835.1 Leptocoma aspasia
TGTTCTGTGAGGACTCAGAGGGAGACTCTGTGGATGGAGAGAAGGATGGCAAAGAGCTGGCTCTACTTGGAGAAAAGGTGGCATGGGGAGGGCCTGCTGCCGAGTGAAGCTGGGAAGCATGGAGTGAGCAGGAACAGGAGGGGGCATAGTGACAGTAAGTGTGTGTCCATGGAAGATGGTTGTAGGGGGTTGCTCACCCCCTTCCCCTTGCCACACTGACTGCCCTGGATCCACACGGCATGGATGTCCCTCTCCCCAGGATGCGGCTGTGTGCTGCAGGAGAGCCCTGGCCTGGTCATTGGGAAATCTTGGCACATAGAACTGGCTGCTGCCAGAGAATCAGAGAGCCAGTTAGGTTGGAAAAGACCTTTGCAGCTCATCAATCCAACCTCTGACCCAACATCACCATGTCAAATAGGCCACGGCATTAAGTGCCACATCCAGTCTTTTCCTAAACATCTCCAGGGACAGTGACTCTACCACCTCCCTGGGCAGTCTATTCCAAGGTCTAATCACTCTTTCCATGAAGAAATGCCTCCTAATTTCCCACCTGAACCTCCTGCAGCTTAAGAGTACATCCTGTTGTCCTGTCACTTGTTACCTGGCAGAAGAGGCTGACCCCACCTGGCTGCACCCTCCTGTCAGGCAGTTGTAGAGAGTGATGAGGCCCCCCTGAGCCTCCTTTTCTCCAGGCTGAACACCCCCAGCTCCCTCAGCTGCTCCTCACAGGATTTGTGCTCCAGATCCTTCCCCAGCTCCGTTGCCCTTCTCTAGACACGCTCCAGCCCCTCAATGTCTTTCTTGCAGTGAGGGGCCCAGAGCTGAACACAGGATTTGAGGTGTGGCCTCACCAGTGCTGAGTACAGCGGGACGGTCACTGCCCTGGTCCTGCTGGCCACACCATTGCTGATGCAGGCCAGGATGCCATTGGCCTTCTTGGCCACCTGGGCACACACTGGATCTTGTTCAGCTGCTGTTGACCAGCACCGCCACGTCCTTCCCAGCCACGCTTCCCCCAGCCTGTGGCGCTGATGGGGTTGCTGTGATCCAAGAGCAAGACCCGGCACTTGGCCTTGCTGAANCAGCTCATCAATCCAACCTCTGACCCAACATCACCATGTCAAATAGGCCACGGCATTAAGTGCCACATCCAGTCTTTTCCTAAACATCTCCAGGGACAGTGACTCTACCACCTCCCTGGGCAGTCTATTCCAAGGTCTAATCACTCTTTCCATGAAGAAATGCCTCCTAATTTCCCACCTGAACCTCCTGCAGCTTAAGAGTACATCCTGTTGTCCTGTCACTTGTTACCTGGCAGAAGAGGCTGACCCCACCTGGCTGCACCCTCCTGTCAGGCAGTTGTAGAGAGTGATGAGGCCCCCCTGAGCCTCCTTTTCTCCAGGCTGAACACCCCCAGCTCCCTCAGCTGCTCCTCACAGGATTTGTGCTCCAGATCCTTCCCCAGCTCCGTTGCCCTTCTCTGGACACGCTCCAGCCCCTCAATGTCTTTCTTGCAGTGAGGGGCCCAGAACTGAACACAGGATTTGAGGTGTGGCCTCACCAGTGCCGAGTACAGGGGGACGGTCACTGCCCTGGTCCTGCTGGCCACACCATTGCTGATGCAGGCCAGGATGCCATTGGCCTTCTTGGCCACCTGGGCACACACTGGATCTTGTTCAGCTGCTGTTGACCAGCACCGCCACGTCCTTCCCAGCCACGCTTCCCCCAGCCTGTGGCGCTGATGGGGTTGCTGTGATCCAAGAGCAAGACCCGGCACTTGGCCTTGCTGAACCTCAAAGCTTGGCTTCCCTGACTTGCAATAAAGCCATTGACGTTTGCACTCGCTAAAATTCCCCCCGAATCCCCACCACTCCGCGGGCAGCGGGGCGGGGCGGTGCCATGACGGCGCGGCGGGGGCGGTGCCGGTGCCGGGTGCCCGCCCCGACATGGCCGCTTCCTGCAGGTAACGCTCCCGCCGGGCCGGGGCTGCAGCGCCCGGGCCTTGCCCGGCTCTGGCTGGGGACAGGGAGCTGCGGGGGCGGCGGGAGCGCGGGCGGCTTCTGCCGCTGGTGGCTTCTGCCGCTGGTTCCCGTCCCCTCCCGTCCCCTCCCGTCTCTGCCGTGCCGGCCTGTGCGGGGAGCAGAGCCCGCGGCGGCCTGAGCGCGGCTCCGGCTCTGGCTCTGTCTGTGTCCCTGTCAGGACGAGGTGGTGTAAGGGGGAGAAGGCCAAGTCGGTCCCTATGTCTGCCTCACAGCTTTTATAGCCTACCCCGTATGCACTCAGGGCAGAGCATAAGGGACACTGCAGCGAGGGTGGTGAGGCCCTGGAACAAGTTGCCCAGGAAGGCTGTGGATGCCCCAATCCTGGCAGTGTTCAAGGCTTTGAGAAACCTGGCCTAGCAGGACGCGCCCCTGCCCATGGCACCGGTTTGGGTCTGGTTGGTCTTTAAGGTCTATTTAAACCCTTAACATTCTGTGATACTAAGACGCACTCCTGTGATTATTCCTATTCTCGTTGCTGTTTGCAGCGAGTGCCCAGAGCCCGAGGGTTTGCGGGGTGTCGGTGGGAGGTTTGGTGCTGGCCGTCCCTGGCAGAGGTGGGATGGGACAGCCGCGGGGAGATGCTGGTGCCTGGATGTGCTGGTGCCCTCAGGTGCGTTTGGCCGATGCTGGAGCTCTTACATCTCACCTTCGGGCTTCCTGAATGTATTTTTTTTTCTCCAGATGTCTATGTGAATACTGTGTCTTTATACGTTTGTTGTGCCGTGTCTGCGGCACAAAACGAAGCCAAAACTGAGTAACAGGGAGCCCAGCTTATCCCTGATCGTGGCGCTCCCTCTGCCGACTGCCGCCGCTCAGCTCTGCCCCGCCACCAGGTACTTTCGTTTTCAGAAGCGGCTTCTACAGCAAATAAGCTTTGTGCGTTGCATTTAAGCTTTACGTTAACCTCCATAGTAACTTCAGACCAGTTTTGTGACGTGCTATAACCTTAGCTCGTAGTGCAAGGGGAAACCGTTTTCAATGTGTATTTTCAGGAGCGGCTTTTTAAAAATACTTGTAAAACTGGGTGGTAACAGTAATGAATGCAACAGTAGATTAACCCTTTTTCTTTTGTAGTCATATTGGCCTTTCTAAAGGAGGTGTGAGATCCTAGCAAATTAGCTAGTGATTGTTTTATTAAGAAATTAGGGCAGACTTGGTTTCTGTGCTTGCTGAATTGAGCCACTGGTAATGATAAAACAGACGAGACAGAGAGTTTAGACCTGGTTCAGACAGAGACCAAGGGAATATTCTGCTGTCTGAGCTATGCAGGTATTTCTGTTTAAGATGCCTTCAGGAGCTGGAGGCACCAGAGTGTGATGCTGGCAAGCATGACACAGCACATCAGGAAGGTCTTCAACTTCTTGAGCAGCAGGTGAAAGGCTGAGTGTTGTGGGATAGGTCATCTCTGCCAGTGTTACATGCTATTTAGACAGCTGAATCACACCTCAGCTGTCCCTTGTTCAGTTGTTTAGTTCAGGGGTTATGAAAGGATAAAAAGTAGTCTTTCAGCTTCAGTTTCTGTGCTGGTTTCACAAATATTGTGGCGTGACTTCTTTGCTTTTGCCTGGAGAATGTGGGTGTTTGTGAGGACCTGACTAAAGGCCTGACTAAACTCAGAACTGTTTCCCCAGAGATCAGAGGCAGTCTTCCAAAATGTAGAGGTGTAGATGTTATGGGAGAGGCCTGACCCTTTCAGTTTGGAGTCCTGTGTTCTGCAGGCTGCGTGACAGTGGTCTGGTGGCTATGGGTGATGTGCATAGCCTCCATGCTTTGCCATCTGAATCCAATTTGCTTGGTTCCAAAGTATTAACCTGTCCTGTATTTTTGCTCTCTGTAAACTCACCAAGTCAAAGGCATGTCACTTTCCTGTGAAGTAGTCTGGGACTGCCTGACACCCTCCTCAGAGGAACCTGCACATGTTTGCCTGTGTGTGGCAAATAAAGTGGGACAGGCCAAGCCTTTTGGACCCAGTTGTGTAGATGGTGATGCTTGGGGACATAGGGTTTAGTGTTGGACTTGGCAGTTCTGGATTAACAGTTGAACTCAACCTTACAGGTCTTTTTTAACCTAAATGATTTTGTGATTCTATGAAATCTTCTAATTGCACAGCCTGGTCATAGTAGGCTTGCTGAAGGAGCCTGCAAATCAGCTGCATCTTGGTAAGGGTGACCCATTACATGCACTTAGGAGAATTTACTTAATAAAAACTTTTTGTGGTTATTTTCATGAGACTTTTATTTTTCCCCTATCACTTACCTTGGCTTCTAATTATCTTACACTTTTGGGTGTTGGTATTTTAGTTTTATTTTTTGTGTGTATATGTCTATCACTATGCTTTCTTTTTTTGGTTTAAGCATGTTTGAGATTTTTTGATCATTATTTAACTAATGAAGGTTAAGAGGATCATTGCTCTCTGTGTATTGAACACTGTTGATTAAGTGAAGAATCTTACTTGGAACTGTTTGAGCAATTTGTCTTTAGAAGGAAGAATGTTGTTTTCAAAGAGTGATCTGTGGCCTGTTTGCAAGTGTGCCGTCAGGAAGGGAAAATGATTATTTAAGAGGGTACCAAGAATTTGAGGAAGGGAAAAAATCAGAGTATAAAATAGGCAAAAAAAGCCGTTAATGAGCACTGTTGCTTTAAATGGAAATGGCAGACAGTTCGTACAAATCTGTAATAAAACTTAATTTTGCAGATATAAAGATATATATATGTATGTACATAGTTTTCTGTTCCTTCACACAACAAGAATGTGATTTTCATTAAGTTTGGGAGATGTGGTAAATGATGTGTGCAGCATCCTAGTTGCTTGCCCTAGGACATCTAAGTATTGCACACATTTTTCTACTCTCAAGAAAGGCAAATTTGGCCAAATGTCAGACTTGGTTGCAGTTAGGTAAAAGGAGACAAACATTGCATCTCCAACTCAAGCATTTGGTGAGACATGAGCGTAACTGAGAAGCTGAGACAATATGAATCTCATGGCAGTTCCACACATAATTTTTTTCTCATGTTCTGCTCTGGAGAGACTGTAGAGAGAAGGAAATTAGCTGAAATTATTTTATGAAAACAGGAGGGGCAGACAAGTTAAAAACCACAAATGGATGTAGTGATACTGTCAATGTGAATAAAGGAGTGAAGAGGAAGAGAAAAATGGGAAAGTGAAATCAAGCATCATAGCAATCTTTTAAAGCTTTATTTTTGGGAGAGATCCTTTTCAAGCAGGACACTCACTATGTTATTTCTATTGTTATTTCTGCTTTCCAGAGCACCAGTATGGAAGCTAAAACCAGTGAAGATCATTTGAAAGTCCAGAAAATGAAGAAGAAGGTATTGAGGAAGCAGGTCAGAGCTCAGCATACATTGATGAGACATGAGGGCATAAAGTGTGTCTCTCATGCCACACAGGTGACTAGTAGTTGTGTTTTTGATGGTAGTGTTAAAATGCTGCTTATCTATGTTCTCTTCTCATGTGTCTTGTGTAAAATGCAGTTCTTAAAAATGCACTTCCTGAGATTGAGGGTTTTCTGTGCTTCTTTGATTTCAAAGCAGAACTGTACTTCAGCAGTTCAGGGTCTATGGAGAGGCTTTGGCCTTTGGATAAGGTTTTTTTTTAACCTGAAACAGTAATTACTTGGGTTGAGGAGGAGGAGGAAGTATTGGAAATGCTATTGAAGTAGATAAACTTTTCTTCTCTTTCTCTGTGGTTTCTTTTTTTTCCTCGGGCTTTTAACTTTTGTACCTTTCTATCCTCCATGGTTCTCTGTCAAGTGTAATTTGTCTCATCTAAGCTCCCCATTAGAAACATGTCTATCTTGGAAATCTTTTCCATGTTGTTTTTTCCTCTAAACAAATTAAGGCTGTGGTTCTGTGGGAATTGAACTGGTTGGCTAATTTGCAGCTGTTTAAATGGGGACAGCTTTCTCTTTCCTTGCAGAAAAGAGACCTGGCAGAAAGCTACTTAGATTTTTGATTTGTAGTGTTCTGCCACAGTAGAGTTACAGCAGATCAGAGAATGACCTCACAGATACTGATATAGCAAAAAGTGACAGGAGCTTGCAGACAGAAAGGGAAGTTAGAGTTTCTAATTTCCCTCTCTCATTTATGAAGAAATACAAATGGCTTGAAATACTGTACAGCAGTATCATTTACCCTATGCTTGTTCATCCTGATCCTGCAAATTCTTCCCATTCAAATATGGAAACAGCAGTTAGATCTTTATATATTTTTGTAATAAAATTTGGTTTCATTTTTGCTCAGATTTCAAATCAAATGGACAGATGTTAATGACTCAGCAATCTTGTTTATATTGTAAATTCTTTGGAACAAAGACTGTGTTTTTCTAGTGTTGCTTGGAAATGGGTCTGTAATTTGGGATTTGTTCCCCTTGGAACTGTCCCAGATACTATATTATCCATCTAATCTACCCAGATAGTAATTCTGGGGTCCAGCAAGGTCCTTATTGGTTACAACATTTGAATAAGTGATACATGAAACAAAATCATAGTGCTAGTGGTAAACTTGTGTCAGGAGTATAGAGAATACTTCCAGGCTTGTGCAAGAGTCTGACTATCTCTAAATTACATCATCAGTTGCTGCATGTGCTGCAGCAATTGTGTAGTGGGGTCTTTGTAGATTAGGTGAAACGAGTGGTTTGAACCTCTGCATGTCCTTCACACACATGGGTCTCTCCATCAATAACATTCCAGAAAATAGCAGTAATTAATAATGAGGTAAATCCATAGCAGACAGCCTGATGCAGAGCTTAGAACAGATGTTAACACAGCCTTCACAATAGGCATAATCACAGCACTGCTCAGTGTATAATTTATTTTTTTTTAATGACCCTTCTCTTCAGTTCTAAACCTAATTTTCTGGGTTTATTTTAGAGAACTGCAATGCTGCTGTTTGAATTAATTGAACGCTTTTCCCAGCTGTTCCAGAAACCTCCAAAATTACATTTGAAATTACATTTGCCAGTGCCACTGTTTGCTTGCAGTCCACTTGACACACACATGCCACTTCAAAGCCTGCATTAACTGAGGGGGTGTTTCTGATAGAGGTTGCAAGGCTTTCAGCCACACTGTGTGCTGGGCAACCAAAGGTTGCATTAGCCTTGTATAACAAGCTCATGGAAATGTAAATATCTTGTGCAGAATACATAAAAGAGTGCTCATGGGTTTAATTTTTCTTTATAGTGCTGTTCTCTTGGTAAAATGTTAGTTTTAAATTAACTAACAATAATCACTAATTCTTTTTTGTTTGTTTTTTTAATTACTTTTCAATTAGAGCCTGGTTATTGCCAACGCTGGTCTTGGTAATGGGATGAGTAGACAGCAATTGCTCAGGATACTAGAAGAATATGGAGCAATGGAAGCACTCTTAATGCCACCAAATAAACCGTATTCATTTGTGAAATACAGGACAAGAGAAGAAGCCAAGAAAGCCTTTAATGCCCTTAATGGAAATGAAGTAACACTGGAAGACTGTGGCCAAAACGTTGTTCTATATATTAATTTTGTGGAAAAAGGTACAGTTTTTCTGCTCTCCTGTATATCCAGCTTCCTGCATACTGCTATCCTTTGCTTTTACTTCCTGGGTTGTAAATATAGGTAAAAGCACACTAGTTTTTGTAAGCAGACACAGAGAATGAAAGATAGAATCTGAGATTCAGGACATGAAATAATCTTTGCTCCATGTATTCCAGATTAGGATACTCTAATTTCAACTCTATTATTTGGAAGCAAAAGGGAAAAAACGATTTGAGTAATTTCCTGACCATTCAATACTGCACATGAAGGTTTTATGATTAAGGAGCCTGGAGATTCTCTGGACAGTTCACTGGATTTCTTGTGTGACCCTGGTCTTGCAGTCCCTATCTCAGCTCCAAAAGAAAAATATCCAGAATTAAATTTCTCTTTTTTTTTCCCCCTTCTCCCCAGTTTTTTTTTTTTTTTTTGGCTGATGATCAGCTATTTACTACAAGAACTCTTGCTCTTTCTGTGAGTTTTCATGGTGTCTAGCAAAAAGGGTTCCTGGTGTCGGTCTGTACTTTCTGCTAGCAAATAACTTTTTTTGAGCTCTTAGGATAGCAAACTGAATGTCCCAACATCAGTAATGTTTTACTTTCACCTAGGTATTGTTCTGTACTCCACATTTGTACATATTTGATTACAGAGGGAAGCAATCTGCTGATGTGGTAAATCACTAAAATTCTACAAAATTAAAATTAAATTCAGGTAGAACCTTGAAGTGATTGGGAAATTCTCTTTACCATTATTTTTACAGGAAGACCACAAGTGGATTTGTGTTTGAATAGTGTAAAGCATTGTTTGTCTTATGCAGTAAAATTTTTAAAAAGCGCTTGAATGATGCAAGACTCGGGCCTTACCCTGTTTTTTCATGACAAAGAGGGGCCATTCTTTCTCCAAATAAGACCACAGTGAGGGCTACATTGTATCATTAAACATTTCTACAGCTGTACTATATTCTCATACAAAGTAATTATATCTCCATAGGGAACACAGATGGTGTTTTCTCTAAAGAGTGACAAAATTCTCTTTTCTTCATATACCTCAGTTTCCTTGCAAAATGCTGTTCCTGCAAGCTTGCCTCCAGGCTTAATGGTAATTGAAAAGATTATTTCTCCAGAGGAAGAAAGGAGGATGTTGGAAAGTATTGACTGGAAAGGAGATGAAGATACTCAGAATGGTAGGTACAACTAAAGGAATCCAGACATTCTATACTTTTATGCTGGTTTTTTTCCTGCAGTTTTAGGTTACAGGAAGTCTACATCTCGGGAAATGTATTGTCAGAAATGATTCTATGTTTGCTCTCAGCATTTTAGAAATTGGGTCTTACACTGCAAGTGATCAGCTACTTGAGGCAAGTGATCTGAATTCATATTCAAGAATGGATTTACTTGAATAACAAACCTGCATCCAGAGACATTAATGTCTTTTTTATGTGTCTTGTGACAAGCACAAGACTATTTGTAATTTGATGTCCAGCTGAAGGGCTGTGTCTTCTTTTATGTAAAAAAAATAACTTTGTGAGGCATATATTCTGGATGCTTTCATGCTTTCACATGAGCTTGTGGAGTTACTTCCTTCAATAAATGAATTCTTGGAAATCACTTCAGAGTTCCTGTGTAAATTTGCTCCGTGGAGCAATGCAAAAGGTTATGTTGACCTTAGCTAATGTGTAACTTGGTGATTAATGAGAATGATGGATCTTGATGTATCCGTAAGGTATTGATCAGGTGTAAATTCAGAGATCAGGGCATGAAAAAGGTTACATTAAGCATGGCTCAAAAAAATTTGTGTTCCCTGCTTCTTGCATATACAAAACCACCATCCCTTTGACTCAAAACAGCAGTGAATGTGATGCTTAATGAATTAAAAAAGATAATAAGCAGAAGTGTGTGCATGAAGAATGAGGGTCACATACACTGTTTTAACTGCTAATTAAAGAATGTTTAGGCTTAGCAGGTAGGATGGAATAGGGAAACAGTAAATTGCCTGCAATGTTTCATGTAGTCTTATGTAAATCTAATCTTACTTTAAAGTTATATGTTTTTGCAGCCCAGAAGACTTTAAAGCATAGAAGAGTAAAGCATTTTGGATATGAGTTTCGCTATGATAACAATAATGTTGATAAAGACAAACCATTACCTGGAGGTGAGAACTCCCTATTAAACTGTGCTTATTTTGCACTGATGTTTGAACTATTATGTAAAGCCTTTAAGCCTCACTGAGTTATGGCTGTGAGAGTCTGGTTAAAGGAGAGCCTTTGCTGTATCTTAAGCACAATGAAAGTGCTTTTGAATTTTGAGATTCATTCCAAATTATTGTTAGTACTTTAAGCTTGTTGTCCAGTCACTTGGAGCCAGAGGTTACTACCCTTTGTTGAAGTCTGGTCAAATAAGACTTTTGGGATTGTAATTGTCATTCCTTTTTAGCTTTGTGTTCCATGAAACAATTACGTTTTACAAATTGCATATTAATTTATTTGGGGGGATGTGACGTATGTTGCTGTCTATATTTATCTCAACCAGCTTGAAACTTGCTGGAGGCACACTGAAATAAAATTTCCTTTGCTCTGAAAGCAATTTTGTAAAGGTTTCAATAACTCATATTTGGAGTTGAAAGCTGTGAGTCAGAGCAAAGCAAGTGAGTCATCTTATAGACTTAGATTTAAAAATAGTAAAATAGGAGAGTTAAATTCCTGTAAAACTTGAAGGTGTTTAAGGTGATGCATGTATACTGGGGTAGATGTAGCATGCAACAGAAGGATTCTGGTTATATTAAGATTTTAACTGTGAAGCTATATAATTGTAAGAGGGTTGGTATGTGAATTGTCTTCTAGTCTCACAGACAATTTTATGTGTGAGAAAAGCATAAACACTTCTTGGGAGAAAAAAGAAAAAAAATCAGTAGATTCATGGAACTTGTAGTAGTAACATGTTTGGTGTTTTTTCAGCAGAATTTTTCAATCAAGTCCTCATGTAAAATAGCAAACCAAAGCTTCAGTGGAGGACTTCAGTGGAGGACTTCCCTCCCCATTCCTGTTCAAGACCAGCTTAACTTGAGCAGATTTTTTGGTGATATTTAATCTAATTCAGTAACAGATTTCGAGGGAATAAATTTTTTAGAAACCTCTCTGCACAACTGACTCTCTGTATAACAATTTTGCTTCTTGACTGCAACTTTTTAATTGTAATTGGTGATAACTTTGCCTCTGATTTTATTTATGTGTAGAGATCCTACAGTTTGCATTTGTAAGGAGTAATCTGCTTCTGAATGCAGAGGCCTGAATGGAAGAGTGGCTTTTCTAATTTTGAGATCTTAAAAATATATTGGACTTGAAGATTAGGCCCCCAATTCTGATGTGTGTGTTAGCAGCAGATGCAGAGTAATCATCATTAAAGATGGACTTGCATGTGTATGAAGCTACTTCTATGTATTTTCCTAGTTATGTTTATTGTAAAAAGCTGTCCTGTCTTGTTTACAGTTCTGTTTCTATAACTAGGTCTTCCTGAAATTTGCAACCCATTCTTGGAGAAGTGCCTAAAGCAGGGGTATATCAAACATAAGCCTGATCAACTGACTGTAAATCAATATGAACCTGGACAAGGTAAGTTTATTTGTCTCTCAAAAATTTTGAGCTCTTTATTTTATATAGTGGTTTAACCCTGGTAGGTAATGAAGCACCATGCAGCTGCTCGCTCACTCCCCTCACTGAGGTAGAGGAGAGAATTGGAAGATAAAAGTGAGGATACTCATGGCTTGAGATCAAGAGAGTTTAGTAAGTAAAAAAAAAAGCAAACAAAACAAAGGAAGACAAGTGATGCAAAAAAAAATCCTTGGCTACTGGCCAATCAGAGCTCAGCCAGTCCCTGAGTAATGACATCCCTGGTAAACTTCACCCTTAGTATTATTACTGATCATGATGTCATATGATCATATGGAATATTCTCTTGGTCACATGGGGTCAGTTGTCCCAGCTGTGTTCCCTCCCAGCTTCCTGTGCACCCCGAGCTGACTTGCTGGCAGGGAAACATGAAAACCATAAAAGACCTTGATGCTGTGTAAGCACTGCTTAGAAAGAGGTAAAACATCCGTGTGTTATCTACACTGTTTTCATCACAAATCCAAAGCATAGCACTGTACAGGCAACTGTGGGGCAAATGAACTGCATCCCAGCCAAACCAGTACAACTTCACTAAAAAGCAGGAGAGTGTACCACCTGACTGTGGAATGGTGTAGGGACAGGATTTAAGCACCTGCTTAGTGTATTTCCTCTCTGACCAGAGATGCTTTGAATCAAAACTAAAGTCTTAGTACTGGTTTCTGCAGGTGGGAACTTAGGTTCAGAAGTGCAGTTTTTGATAGCACTATTATGGAAAATAATATGGTGTTTGAGTCCAAAGCCATGATTTGAAACTAACTGTAAAAAGATATAAAAATAGTCATATCTAGTTAAGTGCATGGTTTTACTACAAACTTGTATTGCTTCCTGTAAGGTGCATACAGTCTCCAGGAAATGGCTCTTGCTGTTAGTACATATGATATAATGTTAATGCATGTGATATATGGAGTCTTAAGTATGATGCAAGCAGTCTTCCCTTATCTTAAAAATAAGGAATTACTGTATTTTTGTAATTTTTCCCAAACTGGAGGCTTCTGAAGAAAAACAAGCTTCTAAGCTTCACACTTCTAGGGAATAAAACACGTGCTGTACTTTTTACTAAGCTTAGTCATCAAGGTTAAGTATCTGGCTGCTTTCCAGGGTGTGTATCTCATTTGTCTTTAGGAAGAAAGAACAATGGCTTTACTCTCAGAATTAATGTCTGACAGCTATTACAGTATCTGCTGAACAAGGGTCTAAAAAGCTGATCCTATTTGTTTGTGTATCTGACAGTCTGTTAAATTGATACAGTTGTGTACTTCTGTCTGGGACATCTGAGGAAATTAGTTAGAATTGTAGATTTCTATCAAGAATGGAAGCGGGTTTTTTTGAAAAATCAAAAACCCAAGCCCAAAGCAAAATACTCTTTCTTAAGTGCAAGTCATTAGGATATGAATGAGCACAGAGTGCAGTCAGATTAATACGTTCTGCATCTTGGTTCTGAGCCATTTTTTCACTGGAAATTATACTTGAAATTTTAGAAAGTGAGTTATGGCTATGAGTATGTAAGCTGGAGGGGCCACACATAAGGTACATTAAATGAGGTGGGTGGGTCAGTGTGGTCTTGGTTGAATTACCAGTGACAGTGTGGAGAGCTGTCAGTGTTCGGGGCTGCACAGTGAATTGGACAGACTTCAGTGTGCCTCTTGAAGCAGAGCCTCAGTGCTTTGTACCAAGGCACAGTTATGAGCTGTAACAAACAGGTATCTATCTGTCCTTGGTTTTCAAGTCTCACTGATTGCTGTCAGATTAAATGCTGGTCTCATAAAACACTTGTATTGTTCTCACTGAAACTAATAGAATTCAGAATATTTACATCTGGATGTAAAATCTGCTGTATAATAAAGGTGCTTTATAGAGCTGACTGACACTTCAGAAAAAATAGTTTTCAACTCGGCGATTCTCTACAGAGCCCAAAATGAACTTGGGTAGAATTTTTAATAAACAAATAAAGCTGTTTCAGTTTGAATGGTATATTCAGTTTGGATGGAATATTCTTTTGGTCACTTGAGGTCAGTTGTCCCAGCTCTGTCCTCTCCCAGCTTCTTGTGCACCCCTAGCTGACTTGAATGACTCTGTCTGCCTTGGCCTGCAATGGACAGAGGAAGGTGCAGTTGCAGTTCTCCCAAGCTGTCTGCTGTTCTCCCTTGCTCCACTGCTGATTGCTGTTCCCCACCATGTGGTGAGATCTTGCTGTGGCATGCACACTGCTGTTCTAGCACTTGTTGTTAAAATGTGTGACACAAGCTGCAGGGATTGGCAGTTTCTTTCCAATTAGCAGATATGAAAGAGAAATCTAAAGAAACTCTAAAAAATTACTGTCCTTTTGGCAATTCTCAGTTATGTGTGTGTACACATACACGCACTGACAGATGTATTACCCAGGGGTTAGCCTAGCAGTGATGTATGTTTGTCTAGGAATGCAAAGCAGAGGCAGGACTTGATCCTAACAGTGCCTGCCTCTGAGGTAGTAACGCTGAAGCTGAAATCCTCAATGCAGTCATTTGCTTAGGAAATAGAGGGATTTGAGATTACTCCTCTGTGAAGGGAGTGAGGAAGAAATACATGATCATGGATTAACTAAACCCCAAATTCACCATAGGTATCATAACTGTTGCTGCTAAGGGCTAAACTGCCTGCATGGAGAGCAAAGTGCCTGAGCTTCTCTCTGCAGCAGGGAGTCGCCCAGGAGTGAGCAAGGCCTTGGAGTAACCTGACCTGTCTTCTAGGTATTTCTACTGATTATACAAGACACTGAGGTTAATTGTGTCCATTTAATCTGGGCATGTAAATACTACAATTGCCCTGAATTATTATGGAAGGCAATTCCCTTATTTATGGTAAGTTTTATTTGTTCAACCATACATCCCAGTTTTTCATATGGACATCCATAGAAATAGAGCTTGCTAATGGAGATAGCAGTCTATTACTGTTGTTGTTATTATTATTATTATATTGACTTTTTTGTTGTTTGTTTTTTTTTAAAAACAGGAATTCCCCCTCACACTGATACACATTCTGCTTTTGAAGATGAAATAATCTCTCTCAGTTTGGGAGCTGAGGTAAACTTAATGTTTGCATGTGGTCTGATGCTTTACTGAGAAGTTCCATTTTTATATTGTTAATTTGATTTTCCATGGTGTCTGTCCGCATTCATCTGAACTTAATATCAAATATGAAAGGTAGTGTGATATGCTAATTAAATAAGTAACTGCAATACGATGTTGTAAGTGTAAGTTGCAATAAGATTTGCCAGTGATATCAATGATTTTTAAATGTTGGCGTCCAGGTCTCCATTGACCTTCCTTCATCTTTATTTCGTGCTTTAATTTCACATATTCTGCCTCAGTACTGCAGCCCTGGGCTTTCTTATCCTTTCCATTTCAATGAAAAGGCTGACTCTGGCTCAGATGCTCTGTTACTTCACTGATGTAACACCATAAGCAGTGCATTTCTAGGTTATTGTATTACAGCATACCTTTGTGATGGTCTCAGGGATGGCAAAAAGCACAGTGATTTTAATCACGTGAAAAATACAAACCTTTCTGGGAAGTGGACTGCATGGGGCGTTTTGAAGCTTTTTTGAAGCAAAAGGTTGGAATGTGTACATTTCAACCAGGGTCACAGCCAGACTTGGACCATTTCTAGATATTTCAGGTGTAGGCATTGGATTACAGCCTGTTAAGTATCTTACGAATTTCAGTGCCTTTCCCTAATGGGCTATAAATATACTTTTCAGGTGCAGGCAGTCAAAGCACAGATGTAGTGAAACAAGCCAGTGACCCATGAAATGCTGCATTATTTATGGTTTTTCTTTCTAGTACTTTTACAAATTTTTTTATGATTTCTTTGTGTTTTTGTGCACTTAGCTCTTCGTCTGATACTAAAATGAAGATATCAGTTGCAGTAATACGTAATTTACCTATTTTAGGATTGAAGCCCCCTTCTCTATTCCCATTAAATCTTACCACGGGCAAAATTCACACACTCTGTTAATAAATAATTGAACTTACAGATACAGCATCAACATTTGGTGTCTTTCTCTTCTTCTCTTTATTTTTCTCTGTATTGGATGTTTTTTCCTACCTGAATACATTAGGCTGCAATGTGGTGGAAAACATGCATAAAGCCATATGTCTTGTCCTTTCTTTGTTCTCCTCAACAGTAAATGCACACATTTAAATAAAAAGTGCCATAAAGAAATAACCTTGCAACCCAGCTGGTTCTGTATTCTGTTTTGGAAATTGGCAGACACTTCAGAGAGAAAAAAGGAAGCAGAATGCCTCATTATACTGAGTAATGGAAAGAGCATTTCTTTCAATTGCTTATATGCTTGTCCCTCCCGGATCTGAGTTAGACACATTGTGATAATTAATAACTACAATAAATTTTTTGGCTTATGAAAAAGAAGTCTGGCAGAACAGAGGACTAAACACAAACACTGTCCTAGCCTGGTGGCTTAGTTATCACCACAGGTTCTCAAACTTCTTGTATCATCTTCACAGGCCCATAGAACTGTTTAGGTTGCAGGGAATCTCTTAAAGTCATGTAGCCCAAGCTCCTGCTTAAGTAGGGTCAGCAAAAGTAGGTTGTCCAAGACTGTGTTTGCTTGTGTTTTGTTGAATATTTATGCAGATGGAGACTCCAGAACCTCTGGAGACAATCTTTTGCAGTATTTGACTCTGTCACAGTAAAAATCCAAGTTGTTTCTTTGTGTTCTGATGGAATGGCATGACGTTTAAATTGTGCCCATTGTTTCTTGTCCTGTTGATGGACATTGTTAGGAAGAATCTGGCTCCTTCTTCATTCCTTCCTGTCAGTTATTTGTACACATTAATGAGAACCATCTCACCTGATCCTGAGCCACATCTTGTCCAGGCTCATCAGTCTCAACTCTCTCAGCATCCCCTTACGTAAAGATATTCCTTAATAATCTTTATGGCCCTTTCCTGGACTTGCTCCAATAAGTCCACGGCATTCTTGTAGTGGGAGGCCCAGTCCAGTTCCAGTACTGGACAGAGTACAAGAGATACTGCCTCATCAGGGCTCATAAGTGAGGAAGGATCATCTCCCTTTACCAGCTGAGTGCTCTTCCTAATGTAACCCAGGACACTCTTGGCCTTTTTTTCTCCAGGAGTATAGTTGTGGCTTGTGTTCAGCTTCCTGTCACCAGGACCTCAGGGTAATTTTTGGCAAAGCTGCTTTCTAGCTCATCAGCTGCCAGTGTGTAGAGATGCATGGAATTATTCCCGATCAGGTGCAAGACTTTGTACTTCTTTGCAGCCTGACTCACATTACTGAGGATCAGTCTCTTCCTCAGTGGGGAATGAGTTTATCCAATAACAAAGCCAATAACTGTTTGTTAGAAGAATCATTTTAAGTTTAATTTGTTTCTGCAAACCTGATTTATGTTGAAAAAGGAATAGTTACTGGCATGTATGTTCATTTTAAATATAAACAAATAATCTTGAGAAATAAGGGCATGATTCTTCACAACACTGCATTTGTCTTGGATCAGATAATCTACAGCAATCCAGATTCTTATGCCTGTATGAAATGAGGTGGAAATGTAGGTGTGAGATCTCAGTCTCATGAAACAGCTGTATCCAGAGATACAGAGTGGCCAAGTGGTTGCCCTTGTTGGTGCAGTCCATCATGTTTTGAGGAGTTTACAAGATGGATTAAACTTGTTTTGAAGGAGGAAAATCTCATTATTACTTTGCACTTCTGCCTAGTTTATGAAAACTACTGAATAGTTAGAGGGCAAAGCAGTGAGAGGTGATTTGTCTTGTCCTATAATACTTCAGGAGAAGTGGGGGTCTCAGGCTAATAATTCCTGGTTGTAACCCATTTATTTGCCATCTCCTGGGAAACTGCAGAATAAAATGAGACTTCTAGAATGTCCTGTGGGCTTGTAATTGCATTTTATACATTACCACATTCACCCTGTCTTTATAGGAGCTGATACACTGAAAATACTAATAAATATCAGTTTCAATGCTCTGTTATTGAATGCAACTTTCTTTTATTCAGAAATTTTCATACTAGGAAAGACAAGGCAATGTGGTAAATTTAGATGAGCAGTCTTTTATTAAACTTAATGGCAAATTATGTTCTGTGTCTATGAATTTGAACAAAGTACTGCAGAACAGGGGTCAGTCCTTTCTGTTGAGAATTTTGGTTTGATTTCAGTTAGGTGTTATTTTCACTGCCTCCATTTGGTGTCTCTAAAGATATGCTGTTTT
Organism: Leptocoma aspasia; assembly: GCA_013399835.1. Taxonomy (NCBI): domain Eukaryota; kingdom Metazoa; phylum Chordata; class Aves; order Passeriformes; family Nectariniidae; genus Leptocoma; species Leptocoma aspasia. Next base: position 416,865 of record VXAX01003158.1, read on the forward strand.
ACAGTATTTCATCTTAGAGGCCTAGCCAAGTTTGCAGCTGTCTCAAAAGAATCCTAATTTTAAAGCGTATGACAAATTTCTCTTTGCAGGTTTGCAGCAGGACCTTGATCAATACTGAGATTTCTGTTTTTTCCATGTTTCCTAATTTGCCATTTTATATGCTAATGTGTAAGCCTTGATTCATTAAAACTTTAGAAATACATAGGTAACATTTCTGTTATGAGCTAAGTAGTGCTATGAACATATCCAGCCCATAGAAGAACTTTCCCTTCCTGGCTGCAAATCTTACTCCCAGTCTAAAGTTACCAACACCCTGTAGTCCCTCCTTGTCAGCTCTGCTCTGCTGTGTCCAAGACTGCCATGGGACACCCACTGTGCCCTACCAGAGAGCAAAGAACAGTCCTAGTTTGCTCAAAAGGGATGTTGGTTTGGCAAAATATTCTGATTTATGTTGCTGTGTCACATTTTCCTAAGATGCAGCCCCAGGCTTGTCATTCTCCTTAGCTCTGCTTTTCCTTGCCTTACTCTGCTTCCCATGCCTTGGGCTGGCAAAAGGCTGGTGCAAACACTGAGAACTGCCGTGATGCTCTGTCTAGGCCCTGACATAATGTCTGAGGAAGGGACGCTTTAGGGATGTCAGCCAGATTTGTGGCTCAGGGTTAAAGAAGGGAGGCCATGTATGGATCATCCTTGACCTCTACCTAGGTTCTGTTCATCTGAACACATTCATTATCTCTTAGCCTGTGGATCTTAAGTACTTTGATCTATAAAGAAAACCTGTGACTCTTTTAAGCCTTGAAAGCAGAGCAATGTTTCAAAGAAAAGCTTCACCAGACCTTTTGAACAACCTTTGAGTATGGTCATTCTAGAACTGATAGAATGAGGTATGCTGCTTCTACTCATCTCTCAGTCTGATAATTGACCCTTTTTCTGGCACTTTTGCTTCTTGTCTGTTGATCTATTTCCAGTCTGTGTTGGCCAACAAACAGAAACCTGTAGCTGGTATAGCAGCAGCTGTTTCTGTAATAGCTGAGAGATTTTATGAGAAGCCTTTAGAAGTCTAGACTGTACCCAGCCTTTGATGGTTAGCAGCTGTTTTGTGTCTTGCATTAACTTTTGTAAGATAGACAGGCACTGGATATTGATGTGTGGTCTAGCTCTTACTCTGCTTATCTTGGTTAGTTGCTAATTCAGTTTAATTTGCTATTTACATGTGTATTGCTTTATTTTTCTTGTAAGGGAAGGCAGGAAGCATCTTACCTATTTAAAGAATTACTATGGTAGTGGCTATACCAAAGTTTTTTTCTCTGTCTATGCTGGCAGGATGATGGTAATGGGTGAAATAGTAGTAATAGTCATCACTATTTAAAAAGAGATTGTATTGGCAGAATCAAATTGTCTCTGAACCCAAATGGAAAATACTAATTTTAATCACTACAACCTAATGCTGAGTTTAGAAGTTTTTTCAGATGAGGTAGAATTCCTAAAGCTCAGTAATGTGCTTTTCCGATCTGTAAGAGAGATGCAACGCAAGAAACATGTCTTACAGTCATGGATTTTATTGGTTCTTGAAGAATAGCAACTTGCAGTGGTTTTAGTAGGAAATCCAAATGGACTTTATTTATAATTGTATGCCAGGTTTAATTGGCTTGTTCCATTTAAAGTGGTACCTCATTTTTGAAAGCTAATGAGGAGCTGCTCCATGTGAAAGATGTGCTGAGCACCGCAAGTTAAATGCATCAAACTTCATAAATCTGTCTCTGCTGTTTGGATTTGCTCTTTATAGACATGTCCTGTGTGTTTCTTTGTGTCCATGTCATACCATGATGGACTGTCACTGAGCTTGGATGAGATACAAGAATCACCAAAATCAAGGGAAAACTTCCTTTTGATGTAATTGAACATTGAAATATGCCCTCTGAGATAAGGAGCAACGCCTGCAGCCCCTTCATGGGAATACTTAGAGCTAGATGTCTCTTCCCCGTCTGCATACAGGATTCTGTTCACAGATACCAACATGTCCTGCTGATGTTTTCACTGGATGAGTTATTTTAACCCTTGGAAGGATCCTGAAAGCCCAGCTTTTGTGTAAAATGTTTGGAGGGAACCTGTTCTGCAATAAAAAAAACCTCCTTGGTTGTTGATAGGCTAGCTCCTGTTTTAGCCAAGGGTAACAAGAGCAAGGCACCCACTGTGTGCAATTAATGTAGGCAAGCATTGGTTTCCCAAGTGCTGTAGGAATTTGCTAACCAATTTCAACTTGAATTGAGATGGTACAAGAAGAGAATTCTGGTTTGGTCAGAATTGCCCCAGAACAATGATTTGATAGCATTATTTCTCTGTATGGCAGTAATTTGTGAAGAAACAAGACAGCAGTAGAGTGGAGATCTTCCTTTCTCTGATATCTCCTCAGCTACTTGGGAAGAACAAAATCAAAGCTAAGCTATGACAGAGCCATATTTCAAGGTTTTGTGTGTAAAAATATTCTTTTTTGCTCTCCTTTCATATTGCTGAGACATTAGTTTCCAGCTGCCTCTTTGTCTGAGGCTGAGTATTTACTATCAGTGGTCAATACCAGGTAAATAGCTCTGAAAACACTGGTCTCTTGTCTTGCTTCTGTTAGAGTTATACCAGCTTGCCTTCCTCTCCACATAAGGAAGAAACCTGTCATTCCCCATGCCTTTCCATAAAGCTGTTCCCCACTATGCAAAGCCTAGTAGCTCCTACTTCATTGCTGAGGAAGGAGGGCACCATGTGGTTTGATTGCTGAATGTGCAGAATGTGCTGGGACTTGCTGAGCTATTTCTCCTGGGTCTGCTAGAGTGGCATGTTGCCTTACTCCATCTCTGTAGTGGTTTTGTTCCCTGTTCATGGTCCATTATTTTGGCTACTGAAGGGGAATGCAAAGCTGTGGCTTCTCCTGGTTCTTACCAATTTGCTTTCTTCACAGTCAGTTGGTTGTTCTTTTCAGCATCCTGTGTTTTGTTTGAGCTGTTTTAGTGTTGAGAAAGAGTTGTGGGAAGAATGTTCTCTTTGTCTCCTGAGCTCCTCTGGGCAGTGTATCCAAAGTGCATGTGGAAAGAGAGATAAAAGAAACTGCAATTAGGAAGAATTTGAAAATGAAATCCACTCAATATCACACAGAAAAATACATAGAGATGCTATAAGAAATGTCATATGGTTTCAGTTATTTTTGTGTGATTGTGAGAAAACTCCTACTGTGACTGAAACACTTTCTAAAATGTTTGCAGTCTGCAGTAGGGCTTATGATTTTCTGATTGGGGTCATAACTGCTAAATAATGAAGGAAAACTTCTGCTTAATCCTTTACCAGCTTGATTCTGTTTTAACAGAACCTGTTGTCTCCAGGCTATTTGCTGTTTCTGTGGTGTGCTTATTTTGTATGCTGAGGCAGCACCATTTCATTTTCAATTCTCAGACGTCTGGCTGTTAAGGCGCTACCGTGACACACAAATACAGATACTGAATTTTTCAGTGGAAGCAAATGTACTCTCGAAAAAGTGTCTTGCTATTCCATAGCTATTGCTACATATTTCTAATTGGTTTTTATGTGGTAGGAAAAATGTAGGTAGGTAAAAATCTTGGAAAAAACATTATATTATGGTATACAGTACCACTCATTTTAAATTAAAACCTTTTTTTTTTTCTTCTTTTGCACTTCATGCTTCCCATGTATCCTTCACTGTGGTACATGAAACATTCTTCTGTGGTGGTGAGATGAATTAACTATTTAAATATGAAGTTTCTATTTATTCCAGTGAAAAAAATATAGTTATTGTAATGAAAGAAAAGAAGCACCAGATAGAAGACCATCAAAAGCAGTGTGGTTAACAGGTTGAAGGAGGGGATTCTCCCCCTTTACTCTGCTCTCATGAGACCCCTCTTGCATCCAGTTCTGGGGATGCGAACCTAAGCAGGACAGGGACCTTTTGGAGACAGTCTAGAGGAGGATTATGAAATTGATAAGAGAGCTGGACTTCTGCTGTGAAGACAGGGTGAGAAAGTTGGGATTGTTCAATCTAAAGAAGAGAGGACTGAGGAGTTTCCTGGTACTTAAAAGGGGCCTACAGAAAAGTTGGACAGGGATTCCTTATCAGGGAGTGTAGTGACAAAATGTGGAGTAATGGCTTGATACTGAAGGAGGGTAGATTTAGATCAGATATTAGGAAGAAATTCTTTACCGTGAGGCTGGTGAGACACTGAAAGTTGTGAATGCCCCATCAGAAGGGTTGAACCCATGGAAGGGTTCAAGGCCATCCTGGATGGTGGTTTGAGCTGGTGTAGTGGAATGTGTCCCTGCCTCCCCAGGGGATTTAGAACTAGATGCTCTTGAAGGTCACTTCCAAGCCAAGCCATTCTATGAAAACTAACAGCATTTGAACTTACATTTTAATTGGTATTTTTACAGCTGAAATTGTTTTTGAGTCAGGTTTTGAGTTGTCATTCTTTAAATACAGTTCAATTTTTTAATAGAAACCTCTGTGTTGTTTTTTAGTAGTTACTAATTCCTTAATTTTTTTAAAGGATTTTTTATTTTGTCAAGAGGTTCATCAGTGGAAACTACTTTAATTCCCCAGGTTATTTTTAGAAGGTCAGTACTTGCTGTGTGAAATGGAATCCTGGTGTCTGCTACCAATTAATAGCAAACAGGCTGAACTGGAGCATTATAAAGTTGTTATCTTTAGCTGTTGCATTTCAACTACTTCAGTTTTGGAATTCAATAAGGAAATCTAATTTCATTAGCCATTGATGTAATCTCTATTGTCATAGGAGCCTATTTTAAGACTGGCAAATTTCACGTACAAATGCCTAGTCGGTCAATAATAATAATCACAAGTAGCCTATAAGCAAAGAAACAAGCTTAACTTGTTAAGCTCCCGCTGTGGTGTATTGTCTCTCTTGGCTTTGGACAGGAATTTGTAATAGCAATAATGTAGCACATGGGGTTTGAAGTCTGTCTGCATTTCTACTATCTTTAAAAATCTGAGTGTTTTGCATGCTGTAATGTTCTGTTTCTGTTTTCTTACCAGCTATGTTTTGGGAAGTTTTTTTCCACAGAGCTCTTGTTGCAGTAGAATTGAACTTTTGCTGAGGAACTGGCAATTTTGAGCAGTTAAAGTGTGCTGGAGCTGTCAGACCTGTGATGCTGATACACTTGGCAGAACGATTCTGTCAGTGGGAGAGTTGTGCCCTTAGCAGAGAAGCAAGCAGGCAGGCAGCCAGCCTGTTGGTGCTGCCCAGGGGCAGTGCAGGGAAAACCCTGGTCTGTTTCCTGGGGCAGCAGAGGAATGGTTGGAGGAAACCAAGGTTGATGGTGCAGCAGAAAGCAGAAAACTGGACACTTGACAGTTCCTTGGGAGTGTTCTTGTTCCTCCTGCCCTTCCTGTTACTGCCTGCATCTCTGCCGTGTGCATTCACGCAGTCGGTTGTAAATTCAGGGCCAGATGTTGAGGCCCTGGTTAGAGCCCTTTTGTGTAACTTTGGCTGCATTATGAGGAGACAGTCATTGTGCTAATGAAGCAGATGGAGGGAATGACAGAAGAAAGAGATGACATTGTTAATGATGAAAATCATCACTGCCTATCCAAATTTCAGAATGTGTTTTGCCTTTATGGTTGTTTTCCCTGTTTTAAAATAACATGTATACATCAGATGTGTGGGACCTCTTTGGGGTGAAATGTAGCCATTGAGTAGTTGATAAAACAGTTTTCTTCAAATGATTTTAAAGAAGTGTCTTTGTGTCATGCGGTGTTTTGAATTATACTTTATGGCCACAGGAGACATCATTAACTAAGAAGGTGGCTTTCATTTGCTTTCATTAGTTCTTTGGGTTTTGTTTGGGTTTTTTGGTTGGTTTTTTTTGGGGGGGGGGGGGGACTTAGAGGTTTTATGCTTTTAACTGCTAAGGAACAAGGTTTCTTAATGTATGTAAGCAATTTCTTTAAATTCATGCCCAGATCTTTGGTCTTCAGTAGATTTCCCTTTTACAGTGAAGATGTAGAGGATTATGAAACAGGCCATATGGTAGTTTCTATAGCAATAGATTAAAAACCAGGTCTTGTGAGCCCTTATGAGATATGATGCAAGCATTCATTTGGAAAGGCACAGTTTGCATGTCTCGTATCCTGGCAGTTCTCTTTTATTGTAATGTTCTCTGGGACAGCTGTTAGATGCAGGTATGAGAATGACTAGCTCACCTTTGTTTCAAGCTATGAGTGCATAAATTCATCATTTCATCCCTTTGAATTACAGGTATTCAGCACCACACTGTTTCCATACTACTTTCTCAGTATGTAGGGGCCAAGATTTTAGTGATGATAATAGTGCAGGAAGAGGTTTTAATTAAAGCAGAACTCTTTTAAACTGAGTTGAAGCATCTGCTGAATCTATACTTGGATGTCTTATTAAATAACTTGTTGTCAATGGTATTTGGTCCAGTATTAAGACACTGAAATTTTAGTGTTTACGAGTAGGTGTGTAACTGTGCACTGCATGTCTGAGCTCCTCTGTAATCAACAGGGGTTGAGTTTGTCCAGCCTATGGGGTAATTCAGACATCTCGTTTCATTTCATATGTTTCAGTTTCCTAATGGGTTGTTTCAAAATCTAAGTCCAAATGTTTTTAAAATCTAAGGCCAAATGTAGATCTTAATCTTGAACTGATTTGCCTATTTCCACCCTAGTCTTAAAGTTAGCCTAAATTCCGTTACTACAACACTGCAAGCAGAAAGCTGAGACCTGCAGAGGAGAGTAAGGCTTGATGAACAATCCCAATGTATGTGGAGAGTGAGGGAAGATGGTTTTCCACAATGTAGCATAATGAACATGCAGCACGTTTTACCCATGCCTTGAAACACACTGAACCTGCAAGGACTTGGGCTATTTTACAAGAGCTGGCGGGTTTGTGCCACAGTAGTACTTGGTATGAGTCTACACTTTGAATATGAATATTTCAAGTCTTCTTTCCTGCAAATTACACTTACCTGTATTATTCTATGTTTGGCAATATTACTCAGCCAAAGCCTGGTTGTTGCTGTATCAATTATTGTTTATATTGCATGGAGGCTTTATTCATTGCTCCTCACGCTGGCTCTGCTGTAGAAAACTTGCAATTAAAGCCTGTAATGATTGATGGCAGGATGATAAATATACAGGTAGCGTGGAATGGATGTAAAATTACAGTTGAAGGGAGTCCTGCTTACGTGTATTTGCAACCTCAGTAATGTGAGAATTGTGTGTATTTCCACAGATACTGGTAAACAATCAATGGTTTAGAAAGGTGAGATGTGCTTTTGGAATACTGAAGTGTTTTCCTTTCTACTTAGATATTGAAAATATCTTAAGAACTTTTCTAAATGTGTGGAAGAATTACAGATACGCCACAGATATGCCACAGCATCACATAGACCATGTGCTACCACATTTAGGATCCTCTAAATATCATACTTGCATATAAATTTGTGCTTATTACAGATCAGCTGTGTCTGTGTTGGAAGGACTTGTTGAGTGGTTTCTTGGTGGACATTTGGTACAGTATTGGACATGTAAATAAGGATTATTTGCTTTCAGGACATAGAGTAATACATTAAGTGCAAGTCTGAGGAGGACACAGAACTTCTTTCTTACGATGTCTGGGCTTTACATCTCAACAGACTGAGCCCTCTGGAGGCCATCAGGGTCAGGATGTGTAGGAGTCCTTTTGTGCTCTTCCATTGAACTGTACTTCATTAGAAAGCAAGTGATGCAAGATATTAGAAATTTCCTTTGGAAAGGAAGATGAATGATTTGGTGCATTTCAGGCACATTCTTCACTGGTATAGTTGGATGCAATTCCCTGTATGTCAGTGTAGTAGCACACATGGATGTGGGGGAAGATACATGACTGAAAGAATGGAAAATACTGCAGAGGAGGCTAAGTCAGTAAAAGAAATTAAATTAAGACTAACAGCGTTAGCCTTTTGCTTTTTGTGTACTAAAAGAGTTTAAGCTAAGAGCTAGGGAGGCGATTTATTAAAGGATGAAGATGAAATGTTAGTGAGGTTGAGTAAATTGGTTCTTGTTGGGAACTTGACAGACTCTTTGACTGTGAATTCACAAAAAGACATCAAGGTTTTATGCTTGGTTTAGATAGCCCTTTCCAGAAAGGAGACACGTATACCTGTTGGGGGAGAGAGAGGGGAGCAGTGGTATGCAACTATTGCCTTTTACTGTAGGGATTGAAAGCCTTTTATATACAAGTCTAATATTCAACATTGAGTTTTAACACAGGTAATGATCTGGGAAGGTGCAAAGACCACAGGTAATGTCCTGAGATACAAAAGAAACTCGATACTTTTAGAGGCAGTAGGAACTGACATATTTAAAGGCTTTTGAAACAAGGCATCAGCTTGAGAAGACATATGAGTATAGCACAAAAATCTGTAGCAGCTGTGAGTGATCTTGGAGTGGAAACAGCAGCAGTCAGAAGTTGGTGGGATGGTGCTGTAAGTACCACCAGCGTCCTGACCTCTGCCAAGGCTGGGCAGAGCAGCCGCCTCACTGGACATCACAAGGAGCTGGCATCCAGCTTAGGGAAGTGACTGATGATCGCTAGTAACTTGGAGTTGGTGAACCTCCAGAGATGAATCCCTGTGTACAAAAGGAGAGTGGTGTATATTCCAGGAGCTAGCTGTGGCAACGCCTGCAGAGGATTAGAACCTTCTCCATCCAACTGTGGTTAGCTTGAAAATTTCAATAGTTTTTCTCTTCTTGTGCATTACCTGAATCTTTTAGAGGCCAGACAATAAGGGAATTTGTGTCATGGAGTCAGTGGCATACAGAATAACTGGTGTGCTGTTCAGTGGATGCACTCAACTCTGTGGGCTTATCAAGAAAATCATAACAAGGTGAGACCTCAGATATAAAAGAATGAAGTGCTGTCCATATATTGAAATATTTTTTAAACGCTCATATGCTAGACTTTGATTAAGAGGAAGAAATGCATAGATACTTAAAATGACACAAAGAATTCAGGAAGATAGTAACATGTTGCATGGATGGAAATTTGAATACAATTTTTGAAGAAAGAAAGCCTACTAAGGATATTAAGGATCTGAGTAATGTCACCATAGTGCCTAAGTGGATAAACAGGCTTAGCAAGAGATGGTATGCTTTGGTATAGATCTGATATGGGGGAGGCCTGCACATATGAGATTTTTGAGAAAGGCAGTTCTGAAATAGTTCATTGTCACAATTGTCAGTGCTGCACTTGTTTTCTGAAGTATGGCCAGAGGACATGGTACACGATGTAAATATCTGCATATATTACATAAGGTGAATTTGCTATGGTGTGGATTATTCAGGAAAGATAATCCTAATTGCTTTCCTTTTAAAATTCAGCATTTTCTGAATCCCAAATTTTTGAATTTAGCATGGTTTTTGCAGTGAAAGGTGCTGTATGTTACCAATTAATTGCCTCGGTCCTGTGTGAGCCAGCAGGCTCTTGTCTCTGCATAGAGCCCTACTGTGTTGTTCAAGCTCTGTGTGTGGGCTTTAAACCTCTCAGCTGTCTTTGAAGTAGACATTCTTTTTCATCTGTTTTACATGTGGGAAACTGTTATGTAGGCTGATAATCTGTCTTTGCTCTCTGAAAATTCAGTAAATAATGTCAGAGACTTGAGAAACATTCCACATTGTACTTTTTTTAGCTTTAGAGTATGTTTCGTCTAAGGTAGTCTATTAACATCAAATACAAATTGCATCAGAGACGCAGAGACGAAGCTTAGAAAAATAATTGTCAATCCCCACTGTAGCTGTGAATTTCTTATTGACACTGTCTTTATAGCTCTGTTGCATTATTTCTGTTTTGCCTTTGAATCTTTACTTGTTTGATAGACCAGTCATTCACCTTCATCCTCCTACTCTTTCATGAAGTACAGTACTACTGCACTGAAAGGTGGTGCAGACTTCTGCACCCTGAGGTGTTAAGAAAAAGATACTTTATTCCCTTCTTGTGTTGGATTATTTTCTGATTTTTGCACTTTGCCATGTTTTATGCCACAAGGAGCAATGTTCACAATGTGGGTGTCTCTTTGCTTTGATGTTTAGCCATCCTTGAAAGCTGTTTACTGGTTCATGTGCTCCCTTGTCATGAACACTCTCTCTTAAATAACTTGGCATCATGGCAAGTTATTTAAAACCACAAGTAGATATTAGCTGTTTGTTTCTTTTAAGGTTTTTTTTTGCTTTATTCAAAGACCTACTTTTTCCATAGTAGAAGGAAAAATGGTAAAACTTATACGTTTTACCCACTGTTTTTATTTTTTGATTGTAATCCTTGGATGAGGCACCATGAGCTAGCTGGAAATTTGATCCTTATTGACTCTGCCATCTAAGAGAAAAAAGAAAATAGGTAAAAACAAAAATAGTAATTGGAAATAGCTCCTGTGGAGCAAAGCTGTCATGAAAGAGATTGATTCAGCAGTGACAAAGTTACTTTATTGATTGTAAGTCCTTAGTAAATTAAAAAGAGGACCAAATGCGTTAATCTTCTGTGTGCGTGTGTGTTTGACAGTGACAATTGAGGATGCTCTGCCAGGATGAAAACACATAGAGGAGTGTGGGAATGTTATCTACTTCAGTCAGTAACAGGCTTGCCAGAGATAAGAACAGAGTTCTTCAGAAATCCTTCTGGGTTGAATGTTCTTTACTGTGCTGTAAACAAAGGATACAAGAAGTACTTCTGCTTGGTTTTTTTAAGTATTCAGGTGCAATTAGTCTAGGTAAAGGAAGAAAGCATAGGAATTATAATAATTTTCTTCAGATGTTCCTTAAATTTTATTCTCTGTCTCAATTGCAATGTCAAATTTGTTGTTAATAGATCAGTGCAAAACCTTAATATATTCTAGCTGAGGACCTCAGCCTGCTTCATAAGCAAAAGTCAGTTTTGGATTTGGATTTTTGACTCTTTTAATTACTGCTAATTACTTGATGTCATTGCCCATTTGCAAGTAAATTAATCCTTTATTTATATTTTCCTTCCCAAATCATCACAGCCTCTCATAATGATGAAATTCAGTTAGATGCAGAGCACCTACACAAAGTGACATTATAGTACAGAAGCTTTCCCTTCCCAGAAAAGTAGGGAGCAGGAACAGAGCTGGGATTCTGTTCTGGTGAGGGACTAGATGTTACCAAGAGAAATTCTTGCTTTACAGCCTCAAATTCTGCACCATCAGAAATTTTCTTTTATGTATATCTTATTGGGTTAGTGTAGGTGAAATTCAGGAGAACATGCTTTTCCCTTCTCTATTTTCCTGCCACTGCTGCCTGAAAATCCAGCTGCCAGGGATAGTTTTGTGGCCTCTCATTCCCAACATGTTATCTGCCTATAGAGCACTCTGAACCACTGTTGTTTTGGATGTGGATAGGGTTTGAGAAGCATTTCCTGTGAAGAGATTCTCGGGCCACACAGATGGTGGGGGAAAAGGAATTGGAGATGAATGAGGTAAAACAGCAGAGAAAGCAAGGAGCTGGAGATACTGTTTGTTTCCCACTATTTCGTATGGAGTCACCAGCCTGGCATGCGGAAGTGAAAGGGAACAAGATCCTCTTTTTGGCCCTGGAGGGAGATGGGAACTGGAAATGCAGGGGACCCATTAGAGGTCTCCTCATTGATTCATGGATAAAGTGCAGTTCTTTAATACCATCTGGAAGAACAGAGCTTTGTAGCTACTACTGACTCAGAAAGAGGACCAATAGGGTAATGGGATTCCATCCAGGAAGGAATCTGGACATTCTTGTGTTCAGTTTATTATTCCATACTGCTGAAGAACCCAGACTCTAGCTTGTCCCCGTCACTCCTGTCGCCAGCAGCAGTGAGCCAGAGAGGCAAAAGACAGACTGAGGCATCATCTCACCCATTTCATCCAACCTCTTCGCTCCCCATCTCTTTTCCTTTCGTGCTTTTCCTTTCCTTACTTGCTGGTCCTGATTAGTTATCTTCTGATTTATTTGCCTTGCCAGATAGCCGCATCTTTTTACAGAAACTTGCTGCTACTTGTGCTTTACAGGACAGCATCCCCATCAGATTTTTAAAGCCCACTGCTTCACCCCATGCTTCGCTGAGGTTTCCTAGAAGAAATTGCAAAGTCCAAAGGAAGGAGTACAGTAGCAAATGGCTGCCATTAATCTATTTGCGCTTCTATTGAAACATTTCATGATCATTAATCAGAGCTTATAGTTACACGTTATTATTCTTCCCTGATATCTCTCTAGCCCTTTCAACCCCACTGTTTGTCACCCTTGTCACTTCTTACCTTAAATTTAGATAGCCCAACAGGAGAAGCTGTGTCACTCTATCTGAGTGGTAGTACAGCATAAATAATTTTTTTCCTAAAAATGTAAATGCCATTGTGCTTTGCTTCAGTGTGCACAACATTAAGTAGTAATTGTTGTTAGTAGCAATTTGTAGTGTTTGAGAGTCTTGCTTATTCAGTCTGTCATGCTGGGTTTTTGTGCTGAATGACTGATTGTTGCACCACTGTTTTTTCTTCGTTAAACGCATCTGTACGCAGAAGGAGAACTGCCTAATTTGTTTCAATCTGGCATACTGGAGTAAGTCTGCTTTCAAATTGCAGACTTAGTAGGTTACAAATCAGATGGCAGCATTTTCATGGTGCTAATTCTCCAGTGTACCAGGAACTGCTGACTTGAATAGGTTTTGACCACTTTTTCAGTAAGTCTTCTGTAACTCATTTGGCTTGCTTAAATGACCTACTCCTTATTTTCCACAGCAAGAATTTCTCTCATTTGGGATATGTAAAAGGATAACATTCCTAGCCCAGGCAGAAGCAAAATGTACCACTGCCATCTGGGCTGGGAAATTGGAATAAAGCTGAAAGTGTTACCTCAGTATATTGCCGTGGCTGGAAGCCAGATGGCAGATAATAAAAGGATGGTCTGGTAGTTGGCATGTTAGTCAAGATCTTGGGATGTGCTTGTTGTGCTTCAAATCTCCAAGAATGTGGGCAGGTTGGAAATCTTTTCTCTCACCTAATATTGCTTATCTGAATGTTATGTATCTACTGAGCTAATTGTCTCGGCTCATCCACTGTAAATGGATAGGCTATTCCAGAGGGCATAGGGTCATTTCCCCATCACTTAGCTCTACATTTTACACTAGGATGAATAACCCTCTGGAGAAATTTATCCCTCTGCATAGACATGGCAGAAAGACAGTAGCTGATGGCCTTAGTCCATGTACATAACTTTCAGATGCTTGAGATACAGCAAATGAGCCCTCTCTTCCTCTCATGCAGCTGCCTTTAGTTGTGAGATGGCAGTCCTTTCCTGCCTCACAGGTACACACAGAGATTGAAGAGTGCTACTGTTCTTACAAAGCTTTTATTTTGAAAAGAAATTGATATTTAATTTTAATTATCTCTGTATACATATATTTGTGACTGCCTGAGATTTGAACATCATGCTTAAATAGAGGGAGCTTTCAGACAGGGGACTTGGAGATTTCTGCATCCCTAGGAAATACGTGGTTGTTTCATAGCAATATTAGGTTGAACACATTAGAGAAACAAAGCTAGGACTTGAGAATACCTGGCTTGTATGAAGCTCTATAAGTCATGCTCATTCATGGTGACTGGTTTTGTTTCTTTTTAGATTGTGATGGATTTCAAACACCCTGATGGCCGTACAGTGGCAATTATGTTGCCCCGATGCAGTTTATTGGTGATGACTGGAGAATCCAGATACCTGTGGACACATGGGTATGTGTAAGAGTCCCTGCATTGCTGATAATAGAGGAATAATAAATGTTGTTTGTTTGCTTTTTAAATGACATTCTGCGTTTAAAATTGCCTGAAAGAAATCAAGTCAAGTTTTGTAGTTAATACACAAATTCACTCCGCTGTTCAGATGCTGCTTAGGTTAAATTGAAAAACTTGGGGATTTAGGGAGCTAATTGCCAATCCCTGAGGTGTAGTTTCCTGCTGCTGTCACAAGTGAAGTTTCAGTTGGAAATCGCTCTCACATCTGCAGTGTGAAAGTTCTCAATGACTCTGAGCTGGCAAAGAATTGATTGTAGTGCAATTAGTGTCACCATTTCCTTTCTCTCTTTTCAGCCCACAACTTTTCCCATTGGATCACATATGCCAAAGGCTTGAGAGAGGAGCTAGTTTAAGAGATTGACTTCCCCTGCACTGAGAGCCTGAGGGTGATAGAGGGGAGTCTTCCTGAGCTGTTTCCAGCTGCTTTAGGGACACTTTAGCTGCTGGCAAGACTGCACTGAGCAGTTTTGGGATGCTGCAGAGATTTCTTGAAATACATCTTGGGGCTTTGCTTATTGTAGAATTTAAATACATGCTTTTTAAATCATGCACCACTGGGAGATACTTACAATTGGAGTGCTGAAATTGGCAAAAAGGCTAAAACCCTCCTGAGCTCTGAGTGTGACAGTAATGCATTTCAGGAGTGTATGGCAACCCTGTATTGGACAGAAATGCCCACAGAAGCATTTCTTCCTTTGTTTGAGCCAAGTCATCACTGGTTCAACAGTCAATTGGAGACACTAATTATATTCTGTGTAAATTAAACGCTAAATCCTTTTATTGGCAGAAAATTTTCAGCCTTTTAATTTTGCTGGCTAATATATATTATGAAAACAGGGTGAATATGAACTCCCTGATAACCTTTACATTGTTAATTTTATAGAGCTCTTATGCCACCTGTATGTTCCCTTGTTAAATTAAAGAGTTGTAAAAAGCACTTGGTACTTCTGATGTGCATCAGTATAGAAGCCCAGGGCAGTGAACTCCCTTGTCGTTTGATATACTGGACTGAATACAGATACCAGCATTGAAAGCTTCTTATGCTGTCCTGTCAAATACCATCAGTTGTCTTTTGGAAAGGTCACGTACAGCTCTGGGAACAGAGTGCAGTTTCTGTGTCAGTGACATTGCTGGCCAGGGAAGCTGGTGGGCAGTCCCCAACCCCAGGCATCAGGCAGTGCCATGGGCCGTGCTGAGGCCAGGTTGGAATGCCAGCCCAGGATCAAGGTAGTGGCTGTGCACAGACAGAGCTGGTGATGCATCTGAGGCTGTAACTGGAACAAGGGCCAGAGGGACAGCCTCCATTTAAACACAGCTGCCAGGGGAAGGAGGGCTTGCCCTTTCTGAGGCCTCAGCTTTCTCCAGGGCTACCAGCTCTGCTCCTTCCAAGCCAGCCCTGGGCAGCCACACTCCCAGGAGGCAGAAGGATGCATGCTGGGCACTTGCAGTACTGGCCAGCAGCCATTGAAGTTGGAATAGTGTACCTGTCTATTAAAACATGGAATGAGATTATTACTTAACTCCCTTGTACCTTCAAGTGATGGTTGTCTTTTCAGAACCAATGAATAAACTACATTGAAAATGAATATCCCAGACCTTTCTACTCATGGACAAGTGGTTCCCATGCCAGTTCTTGTCCACCTTTCCTAAATATATTTTTTCTATATGTTTTTAAAAGCAGTAGTGGGTCAAGATACTCAACTGGAGTAAGCTTTGCATCATGCCACTGGAATGTCGTATTGTAATCAAAACTAAAATCATCCAGTGAGATGTTGTAACTCATTCACTTGCGTACATGATGTCAAAATGTATTTAATAACATTTGTGATGCCTTTTATCTACACCTCAGAGGTCAAATTATAAGAGCACAAGAACCAGTTTTGAAATTAATCTGGACATGTTTTCAGTTGTATGCTTGGATGCCAAGGAATTAGAGACTTTGTTTTGACCCCATTAACAAATTGCACAGGAAAAGCTTTTTGTTCACTTCTCTGTAAAAGAGAAACACATGGTTTAGAAATAAGCTATGCAGTGTCATCGAGGAGGACAGAAGATGTGTTCTCTTTTTGACTCATAGGTGAAAGTAAAATTCTGACTTTTCTGATGAAGTTCATTAGTGACGATTTTCATATATGGTTGGATAACCTGGCAAAACTATATTCTTGACACTGCAATAGTAAAACCACTCTGTGCCAAACAAGATGGGGTGCAGCATTTTGTTTTTGACATTGGGAAGTCCTTGTAATAGTAATGAAAGGCAGTGAGGGAGGAACAAAACCCAGAAGAGACAAGTGATGCACAATGCAGTTGTTCAGCACCCACTGACTGATGCCCAGCCCATCCCCCAGTTCATACACTGAGCAGGATGCTCTGTGGTATGGAATATCCCTCTGGCCAGTTTGGGTCAGCTGGCCTGGCCATGCTGCCTCCCAGCTTCTCACATCCCTTCTCACTGGCAGAGCATGGGAAACTGAAAAGTCCTCACTTAGAGTAGGCTTTACTGAGAAACAACTGCAACATCCGTGTGTTACCAACATCGTTCTCATACTAAATCCAAAACACAGCACTGCTCCTGCTAGCACAGATGCTTAGAAGAAAATTAACTCTATCTCAGCCAAAACCAGGACAAAAATAAATATATTAAAATATATATATAAAAAAAAGTACTAGACAAATAAACAATCAAACTTAATGGAAGAAAATGGAGGGAGGGAAGGGAAATGTAATTACATGCAATTAAACAACACTTTAATTCATGTCGTTTGTGTCATCTCTTTTATCTCTGAAATTGAATAAGTTGAAAACTGAGAGGCAGAAATATGTTAAATAGGATGTTGTAATCACATTTCTCTCAGAGTGTAAGGATTGCCTTTTTACAAAGATGGATTGGGTATTTTTCTGATGCAAATTGAATTATTCCTTTAATTTATGTTGCTTTATTTTAGGATCACACCCGGAAAATATGATGTTATTCAAGCATCAGAACTTGGGCACAAAGTTAGAACAATCACTGCTGATGTTGGAGATTTGACATTAAATCGAAGGGAAACAAGGACGTCATTTACATTCAGGAAAGTGAGGAGAAGCCCTTGCAATTGCAGTAAGTGTCTTGAGGCAACCTTCAAGTCAAAATTGTTATTTATCACCAATAGGTAGCTTTTTTTGTTTTGAGCAAATAATTTGATTCCTTTGGATAGTTTTGGCAGTCATCATAGCTATTCCCGGATGGTTCATAGCATACTATATGGCTTGAGTTGGTTGCATTCATGTGATTGCTGGAGTTTCTCTATACAGGAAGGCATTTGGCTTGCTCCAGAGCCAGGCAAGTGATCTGGAGTCTTGTGTTTCATTGGCATTTCAAGTGTTTAATAATGTAACAAAATAGAAATAGCTATTATTCTTCAAGTTTTTTCCTCAGTTTTGATTTTTTTTTTTTTGAAGCAGCCTATAATTTTGAGGAAATAGGTACATTAGAGAAGGAGAAGCAGTCATATCTGCTGTGACAGAGCCATGTAAAGTGCCTTAGGGTAGTAGAGATAATAATAGACAGGTGGCTCAATAATTACATGGAACTGAAGTCCATTTATGCCCTTAGAACAGAATTTCAGAGGTTGAGTTGTAATGATGTCATGGTCTTTGGCATTGGGAGCACTATCTCAGTTTTCAGAACATAAACATCATTAACAGAGCAGATTAATGATCACTGCAAACAGCCTCTGGTACATGGGGGCCGGTTGCTTATTTTCAGGTCATCAAACTCTTCTGTAGTTTGACCTGCATTTCAGTTTTTAAAAGGTAAAGGAGGAATGAAGCATTTTTTGCATTTTAATATTTCTCTTTTAATGTAATTTTACTAAATATGCTTAATCAATGAGGAATTGCTTAAAAAAAATTAATATTTTGTATCTATTGCTGTATCTAGTTTACCCATCTGTCTGTGACAGCCAGAAAGGACAGCAGAGACCAGTGCAACCTTCATTTCCCCAGAATGAAATGGAGGCCTCAAAGCTGGAGCAAGAATATGTACACAAGGTGTATGAAGAGATTGCTACACACTTCAGCAGTACCAGGCATAGCCCATGGCCTCAAATTGTAGAGTTTCTCAAGTCCCTGCCAACAGGGTCAATAGTGGCTGATATTGGTTGTGGTAATGGGAAGTACCTCGGCATCAATGAGGATTTGTACATGGTAAGTAGTAGCTACTGTCATTTGTTTTCACTGTTTCTGGTGTTTATTCTGTCATGCACTTGCAGCATGCTGGAAGTTCAGGTTGGCATTGGAAGAATGCCGAGAACAGAAAACTATTTGCTCATTCAAGATGAAGTACCAATTGTCTTAAGTTTCCACACGTGTTCATTATGTGCATTACCTTTTACTTTTTTTCAAAGGCACTTCTGCTTTGTAATTCAAAATATGTTAAGAAAAATAGTAATGGGTGAAGTGAATTGAAAAATTGTAATGGATGGTTTAACCTTTTTTGTCATTGTTGTTGAATAAATTTATTAAATGGTTGGGCAATTTGAATGCTTTCAACAAAATTTTTGTTTGTTTGGTGAGTGGGTGAAATCTCCATGGGCAGTGCTATTTTTCATGACCTCTTCAGTTCCCTGTGGCCTGGTGACACATCTCATTTGTGAATGATGTCATGTTTGGCTGTTCCACCTCTTGCTCTGTGCACAGGCCCAGTAAATATGCCAACACAAAATTCACAGGGAGATCTCAACTTTGGTACAGATTTCTGGCCTTTCACTCCCTTTTCTTCACTTTCAGACAGTTCTGACATAATTCTTGCTCATTTTCTCTCTTTCAGTGTCTCAGTCTGTACTTAGTCAGTTTTACTTCTCTCCCTTCCTGTCAGGGAGAGATGAAGTATGTACAAATATGAACCAAAAGATATCTTTCACTGCAAATATTTAAAATACCTTTTGGAGGAAATAAAAAAGAGTCAAACTTGCCATTGTTTTAAGTCAAAAGAAATCTCAGAGAAGTATATGTTATGGTATCTGCTCTCTCCTATTCCAGGATTGTCTGATTCTTTCACATGTTTGTCCTGTGAAACACTCTGAAATCCATCAGACTTGAAAACTTCTATGTAGGGCAAGGCATTCATTATTGATAATAAAACTTGGAGTTGTTTGTCTGTTTTAGGAGTTTTTGTCCTGTTATTTATATTCAGCTGAAAAAGATAAGTTGTTAATTACAATGCTGTTTGTGTTAGTAAATTATCTCCTCTAGTCTTCTTATGGGCTAGAACAACATCAACCAGTTAATAAGTTGGCATCTTTATGCCTGGCTGTTTCTTAGACGGAGATAGACTCTAGATTTTGCGTTTGGTTGTTTTCATCTACAAGTCAGCACAGAGCCTCAGAAGGATGGATTTGACTCCTTCTTTCTACCAGATTTTTTTTCTGTAGCAGCCAAAGTGAAGCTAAAGAAAACCCTGCGTATATTGTGTTTACAGGTGATTTTAAAATTTTGACAAGGTATCTCAAGTGATGTTCCATCTACCATGGTTTAGTCATGGAGCTGAGGGTGAGGCATTACAGAATGTTTTATGTATGAGGTGCATTGTTGGGATAAAGGAAGTGGTCTTTAGATGGAGGACATCGGTTTTCTCCCTCATTTACTCCTCTTTAATTGGAGGCATAAAATCCAGACATAAACTTAGTAAATTCTACATCTCTTTTTTGTGCACAGTGTAATGGAGCTCTTAGCCCAGGTCCTGTTGAGAAAGAAGCAATAAAGCAGTGCTGTGAAATTAGGAGTTGTGTAGGGATTGGGTAAAGCACTGTTGGTACAGCTCTGTAGCTTGGGGTGCTCTGACTCAGAAGTACTGAAAACCTGAGGCAAGCATTTCCTGAAGGCAAGCAATATGCTTTACAGGTTACTGTGCACTTCTGTGCTTTAAGGAGTAGTACTAATGGTAGATCACAGCTAAGGTAGCTCTGTTGATGCTTTACTCTTCAGGCACTGTCTGAAAACGTCTCCATGTGGCCTGTGCTGTTGTAGTTGCTTCAGTTTCCCTGGATGGCTACGTGTGGCCTTATCTACTTGAGTGTCCTGTGTGACAGTGAAATGCACGAGTCCATCTGCGCTCAGCAAAAGTGACAGTGCTGTAATGGCTGCATTGTTCTGGCACAGTGAGAGAGCAGCAATTCCGTGACAAACAAATTCAGATTCAGGATGTTTCAGCTGGAGATGGAATCCATGTTTGATGTAGCTAGCACAAAGGCTGGAGAAAGGTTGAATTTAACAGTTTCAGATTACTTTGTCTCGCCCACCTTGTTATTGTTTAAATGACTGCAAAAAAGAGACACGGTTTTAGTGTTGCCACAATTCTCTCCCCACACAATCTCATTTGGGGGAATTATTTTAACAGATTTTATTTCAAGGTGCTTTCAAGCTTAATATTCATATCTGTAAGCAGAGCTTTTATGGAACAAAGTGCTTCAGCCTTAACCATTCCCCCGATTACCACAAGGGTTTAATTGATGTTATTGCAATGGACTCATTAATTTCTATGCACTTCAGCTTTGTCTCCTTGTTTCCAGCGTTCAGGTAGGTGTGGTGATGTGTGAGTCTCTGCCGGAGCATTCATAATCCTCACAGAACTACAGCATGAATGAAAAGTCATTGAATTGTTTCAAATTTGTGGTTTACATTTTTAACTGAACTGATAAATTTTTGGGAAATACAGTGGCAAATAACTGAAAATGCCATAGGGTACATATGTTTTCTTTTTGTATAGAGAAATCACTCTACTTAACAGAGTACTGATGATAGGAAAAAAAATATGGCAATAGAGGAGCCAAAATTGTTTGCTTTAATACAGATATTTCTGTTGTGTGTGTCATTCAGAGGTAATTAGTAACACAGTTTGTATTTCACAAGACCTTGTAAGACCCGCTTTTTTTCTGAGATGTGCACCTCTGTTTTCTGCATTATTGCCTCAAACTGTGATCTATTAGAACTATATAAAAATTTGATTTTCCAGGGTGCGGGGAGGAGAGAGAGTGAATATTTACTGTGGTATGGTTGCATAAACTTGGGTGGGTTTTAGTTGCACTGGGTTTGTACAGATTGGGAATAGATTCCTCTCCTAAGGACTTTTTAGTAGTGGGTAAAAGCAGGAGGGACAAAACCAATTAGTAAAAGTATGCCTGGAGTAAGTTCACCATATCTTAACAATTGAAGGGCAAGACAGATGAACTGTTCCTGCCCTTTCTCTCAGTGAATAAGAGTCATTGAATGGGTGAGAGATCTGGGAAGAGAGCTCAGAAGGAACTCGGCAAGAGCAGCACAAAACTACTGAATGAAAGCTGAATTGCTCAACTTGGTTCTGTTGCTTTGTCACTTTGTCAGAAAAATGAACTCCAGATCTTAGGCACAGCACTTTGCTTTCAGAGATACCCTGACTACATGCAGGAAAACCAAAACACTACATGAAAGGAATTCTGAAAGCCTGACTCAGATGAATTGTTTGCTGGAATGTAATTTGGTTTCTTGAGCTTCTCCTGCTGTTAGTTATGGCTGAGCTGTTTCTCTGGAGAGTGACATAATTCCATTTGGTGGCTGGATTTCAGAATTAGATGTAGTTTTGTTCATCGCTTTATAATGTGCTGAATAAATCAGGTTCCTAGATACTTAAATGAACTAAGTCTACCAGGCTGAGTTAGTTATAATGAGATAATGTAGAAAGAAAACACACAGTGGGGGGCAACCTCAACCTGTCTCTACCTACATTTTGTTCAGCATGCAAGAGGGTTTATCTTTTGCAGATTTGCAGCATCATTACAAAGCAAGCTATTTATTAGTGTCTTTTTCCTCCTTATGATCTATACCAAACCACTGTATTGAACAGATTTTATAAAATCTACTTTAGCTACTCCTTGCTGTAAAGGTAGAGGCAAAGGTGCATGGGAACATGAAGGAGCAGGATGGCATAACTGCTTATGTTATCCATTTCCAGGAAGCCAGTACAGAGCTGCTGCAAACTCAGACAAGTCACAGGTGTTATATTTGTGTCTCCCTCCCTTCTCCTCTTTTATCTTGGCCTTTTTTTTTTTTTAATACTTTGATTGTCTAAAGGTTTGCATTATCCAGTGTGCCCAGAGAGGGTGTGGTATGCCAGAATGATGACATACCTTTTCCCCTTTCCTAAGTTTTGTTGGAGTTCTAGTTACAAAGTTACAGGCCTCCATATTAATACAGATTTCCTGTCTTAAAGTAGGAGTTGGATGCAGTTAATATTTATCCTTATACACTGAAAATCCGTGCCTGAAATCCAAGTGGGTTTCAGTCACAGTACCTGTCAGTGGCCACTCTTGAGCTCCTGTGAGCCATTGTTTACATCACAAAAAGTGGTGAAGAGATGGATGGAGGTACTTCCTAAAAAGGCAGGGATGTGGGAACAGATGTCTGGAGCAAAATCTGAGAAGCCTGCCTCCTTTATGGGAATATTGAAAGATGTGGGGGGACTTGCTGAGGTAGACTCAGCTGAATAATCAGCCGTGCTATTTGAGATATATATGAGAAATTGGGGAGTTTGAGCAAGGAATTTGATTTGGAAAGCTGAGGTATGAGAAATGATTGAGAAGAATCATAGATAATAAGAAATAGAAAGCCTAAAATCATACACATACAGCTTGACTTACCGAGAGATGTACTAAATTCTTTTAGATTTGGATGCTGGACTAACAGTAATTCCTCTGCCTTTCTCCACTCTTCTAGAAGAGATGCCAGCAAAACCAATAAATATCCTGTCCTGGCAAAAATTAAAGCTTTCCAGCTATATTTTGAGATCAGTTTAAAATGTTTTGATTATGTATTTAATTAGAGAGAGAAAAACCTGTTCTCAGTTAAAGCAGTCCTTTGAACTCTTCTGTAGATGAAGTTTCATCAAATCAAAGCTTCTTCATGCTTTAGAATTTAAAAAGTCGGTTAGTAGTGGAATTGGGAAAAGTTGAGTTTGGGATCTCTGCCCCTTGCTGTAAATGTTTTCTGTACTCATAAAAACCACAGGTAGGCTAATTTAAGGTAGCTTTTTGCTACCTTATTGTTTTCTGAGTGACTGAAACAAATGTATTTTGGTTTTTAATGAATGCATGTCTCTTCTAAGTCAGAAAATGCAGGAATGTGGTGATTATAATGATTTTGAAATATCACCTAGAGATAATTCTAGCAAAGATGCTAAAGTTGCCTAGTTTCAATACCGGGCATCTGTGGTGACTCTGTGTTCACCATTTATGCATATATTCATAGCACCTATTGTCATGTTTACATTTAAAACCACATAAAGTTTTAGCCTATCTTAGGGCAGCTGTATGTTCAAAGTGTTCTGTTTCAGGGTCTCCATTTTCACTGTGAAATGACCTCTTTTTGCTTTGGACGTACATTTGCTTTAGAAAGTATGTCAATACAAGTAAACCTGACTTCATAATATTTGCTATAATTTAGATGCAAATAAGGACTTTGCTGTCTGGCAATCATGCCTTTGTTCTCATTCTCAGTTTGTTGGATTTCATCAAGATACATTGTACTCCTTTTCAAGGTCATTTTGGGAACGGGGGATTGTGTTCCATTATCCAGCCTGTTTTCACTCTAGATGTGGAGGGACAAAGCAATTCTTTCTGGGAAAGCTTGCTGTCAGTGGAAGCTGCAAGTTCTCTTCTTCCTCCTTCTGCCAGCAGCGAATTTGGTCCTTTGCGTTTCATTATTAAGTACTGCAAGCCAATGTCTTAATTGCAGAAGTAGTTAAAGGTATCGGTAATGAGGTGTGCAATCACTAACGTGCAGGTTGCCAGAGTAATTTAAAGACACTTCAGTTGGCTGCCAGTGTAAAATGATGGGGATTTGTTTGCATTCAAGTAAACAAGGGTTTCCTTTTTTTATTCATAAACAACGCAATGCACTCAGTGCTTTAGTAAATACAAGAGACCAAGGAATGAGTGTGAAGAAAGCAATGTTAGGATTGATCTTTTCAGGTCTGTTTATTGCTAATTGGCAGGATAATATGTACATATTCATAGTTTTTGTGGAGGATTATCTTGTATTGTCAGGTTGGAATTTTCACAACTGTTTCATTTACTTTGGATCAAAAGTCAGGGACCTGAGTAGAAGGCAGCTCACTGGTCAGCTTTCAGGAAATAAGACTGGAACAGAATTCTGGTTTTCTTCAAAACTGCAGTGGTAGGATGAAAGATAAAAGGATTTGAACAGTGTAGTGGTTTTCATCTCAAACTACAGCAAACAGATAAAATGAAAAATTATGATGGAAAATAAATGTATTTTCATTAGTCATTGCAAAAGAGGTTTTTAATTTTAGTGGTACTGTTGTCTCTTCTGGGTTGATTAAGCAGGGCAAGTTGTTTGCTATTCTTCTTGCATCAAAGACAGTTTAGTATTCTTTCGGTGTCAAAGGCAATAAGCACTGTCAACAGTAATTATTTAGCATTCTGAACCTGTTCTCTGCTATCTACTAGTAGCTGGTCATTGAAAACAAATCAATTTATTATTCTCATACACGCAAAGTTTCCGATGTAAGAGAATAATACAGTGATATAGAATAATTTAGGGCTTTGGTTTGAGTAATTGGTGTGCATGGCAGACATGAAAACGAGGGTAGCGCATGCCTTACAATTTCTTTCAGAAGGGGTCTTGATCAATTTAGATTTATTGTTTTTGTGCAAGCATGTAAAAAAACAGTTCTAGATGCTGATTTTTCAAAGATGGTAAGTTTTGTCTTACTGCCTTTGATGTGGACACTGGGCAGGTGTAGCAGGCTGGCCGCTGGGTTTAAAAGGGGAAAAATATTAATGTTTTATGAGGTATTCTGAAATGGTCCTAGGGATCACTTCACTGGACTGTACAGAACCTTGGAAAATTATGTTCAGCTTAAATTTTTTGTGGATTGTGATACTGAGGAGTAAGAGAAAGGTATCTGAGCACTTCCTCACACTGAAATGACAAAACCTGGGTGATGAGTGAAGCTGTATGCCATACTTTAGTGATGCCACAAAAGTCACTGGATGATTGTTTACACTTGTAGGTCAGCTTTTGTGAGTTCAGTATTTGGGTACTTCAAATGTTGTCAAGTTACCAATGGCAGTTGAAATAAAAAGAAAATACTGATGTTAGGTCTCATCTCATTTTGCTCATTTCAAGACACCTTTAATGAATTTTGAAGAAAAGTTAGGTTGAAACCTGGTCTATCTTAAGCTGGCTCAAAATCAGGGTGCTATAACGAGCTGTCTAATATCCAGTCTTTCATCTTTCTTTTAAGTCAGCATCAGGGTTGTTTTCTTTTTGTCTGTACCTGGGCACTATATACTCCTCTTAAGGCTATTTTCTCACACTTGCTCTTGTTTTGATTTTAAGCTGTGTTCCCTCAGTAGGAGACTGTGATGACTCTATTACTGTAAGCATCAAATGAAAATCATATTCCAGTCATGTAATTATCCTCTCATGAAAAGCTTAATGAAACATTTTCTGTTCTAGGTTGGCTGTGATCGCAGCAAAAACCTGGTGGATATTTGTGGAGAAAAACATTTCCAGGCATTTGTCTGTGATGCCCTGTCAGTGCCAATCCGCAGCGGCTCTTGTGACGCCTGCATCTCTATTGCTGTAATCCACCACTTCTCAACAGCAGTAAGTCACCTCTCTCTCTGCTCCACTGTACTGTTACATTGCTGTGCAGAGCTGCTAATACTACTACAATACAAGCAAAGGCAAAAACAAAATGGGAAGAAATCCAAGGTTTGCATTTGGTGTAAGCAGTTGTCAGAGCAGAGCTAAGCTGTTGTGCTACTGCTGCTTCTTAGACTTTCTGTTCACATTCTCCTTCTGCTTCTCAGATGCCCTTGCTCCCCCTGAAGCTTTGGTCCTATGTTTGGGTTTCATTTTTGTGTGCTTGTAATTAATGACACTGGAGAAGGGAGCTCTGCTTTGGGAATCAAGAGATGTATTGTTTCCCAGCTCAGATCTTGTGCTCTTGGGTGGATCTTGTGATTTTGGGTTTTTTAATCTGTGCATTGGTTGTCCATCTCCAAACAAAAGGGAGACTACTCACCAGTCTGCTGTATCTCTGGGCTGGGTAAGGTTCTCCTGGCAGAAACTGTGCCATGGTAACAAGTTTCTAGACCATCTTAGAGGGGCCCCACAGATCTTTCCATACCATAAATGCAGTGAATGTTTCCAAATCCAGTAAAAAAAAAGTAGAAGGAACTCTGTTTTGGAGAAGGCTGACATATCTTTGTTTGTGTGGTCAGAGGATCTGTGTTTAAGCTGTAAGTCTGACCCCTTCAGCTGCAAACTTATCCTATGCATCATCAGGTATGGTAGATTTGAACCTGGGATTTTAAATACTGAATCACCTTCTTGAAAAGGTGTCTGTCTTTTCCAGGTGGGCTGATATGTCCAAGAAATCCTGCTCAGCACAGAACTATTTGCAAATGGAAAGAGAATAGTAGAATCATTGAGGCTGGAGAATACCTTTAAGATCATCAAGTCCCACTGTTAACCCAGCACCGCCAAGTTCATCACTAAACCATGTCCCTGAGTGCCACATCTACAGGTCCTTTAAATATCTCCAGGGATGGTGAATCCACCACTGGCCTGAACAGCCTATTCCCGTGCTTGACATGAATGATGTCTTGATGAAGAAATTGTGTTTAGGAAAATGTCTTGGCTTGCACACAGTGATGGGCTATATTATGAATGAAAATAAATAGCGTGATGGGCTATATTATGAATGAAAATAAATAGCGGGAAAAAACACCTTCTTTTCAAGTTTTATTGTATCTTGGGTAAGGAGAAATTGCTGTCATTCCATTCTCCTGACGTCTTATTTATGTACTAGCTTCACACTTTTGCTTTTCCTTTCCAGGAGCGGAGACTGGCTACTCTCCGGGAACTAGCTCGGCTTCTAAGACCTGGTGGAACAGCACTCATTTATGTCTGGGCAATGGAACAAGAATACAAAAACCAGAAATCTAAATACCTTAAGGAAAAGAATGGTAGTAAAAACAAAGACCAAGAAATGAATACTGGCACAGCCCAGAGACCACTTAGTGACCAAGGGCCTGATAACAGCAGCCAAGACTCAGCATGGTCTGACCAACTCCTTAATGACTTGAAGGATGAAAGCTGTGGTGCCAAGCCAGTGGCAGACTTCAGACTGCCTGTTCACACTAACAGAACCTCCTTTCACTCTCAAGATTTGCTGGTTCCCTGGCACCTGAAAAGTGGTACTAAAAAGAAAGAGGAAAGTGTTGATACAGTGTTGGTTCCAGGTGGCTCCAAAGAATTGCAAGAACGCAGCCCTGTTTTCCACCGCTATTACCATGTGTTCTGTGAAGGGGAACTGGAAGCAGTGTGCAGATCCCTGGATTGTGTGAGGGTTCAAAAGAGTTACTATGATCAGGGAAACTGGTGTGTGATTCTAGAAAAGTTGTAGCCTGTGATGCTTCCTCTACTGTCTGTAGTTTTCTTTGTTTTTTACAGCGAAAGGTACTTTAATGCAGGCTGCAGCTATTGCCTCTTTTAAAATAACAGAATAAAGATTGTGGATTGAGTTAATAATAGTGGCTAGCACAGTGTGCATATGTTAACAAAATAATGGCCAAACTCAGCTACTACCTCTGCAGAGTGTTTGCTTTACTTCTCTGAATTACAGTGAAGAGGATTACGTGGGAAAATACTGCCCATGCAAATCACTAAGGCCAGTGTTGAGCTTTTAAAGACAAAGGGCCTGGTTCTCCTTTCTCTTATACCATTTTATATTGATGCAGCTGCAGTGCTTTCCCTGCAGTCCACAGCTAATTGGAATGGAGCTCTGGGCAGGAAAGGCAGAGCTGTTTGCTGTGTAAATTGTGGATCAGGGAGGAGGGAGTGAATGGCATAAGAAGCAGTTAAACTGAAGAGTCAAACTGATGCCTCAAGTTTGGTCTTGCCTGTTTTGGTGTTCATGAGGGGTGACAGATCTCTTTCAGTTTGGAATTTACTCTCTTAGTTGTGGTAATAACCATTTCCTCAAAGGGAACTGGAAAGTTAGTGGGGATACCACAGACATTTTTCTCTTCCTTGACTCTCAAATACCCACAATTCATGCTGTCCATCCCCAGATTTCTGTAGCTCTTCATTGTAGTGTTGTGTGAAAGCTCCTGTGAGGTGTGAATTCCATCCCAGCTGGAACAGCCAGACCAGCTCTGCTACACACCTGCATTCCTACGAGTGCATGTCTCTGTGCCTGTAGCACCAGGTCACTTGTGCAGGTGACCCTGAGATCCCCCAGGGGAAAAAGAGAAGAATATTAAAGTGAAGGTAATATTGGTGCAGGTTTTGTGGTGGGTATTTTCAACCCCTAAATGTTGGCAGAGGAGCAAGTTTTATTTAATACACTTCAGAAGAGCAAAGGACAGGAGCAGAGGGGAACTGATGCTGGGCTGGCTGACTCAGAGCAGCCCTTTTGGCTGTGGCCTGCAAGGACTGGTGCAATTTATTTGATACAACTCTTGTGCTACCAAAGGAGCGTGACACCTGGAATGCATTTCTGGAACTAAAATAATGGTGAATGGCTATTGGTGCCTCTGGAAACCAGTGCTGCCAAGCTATGCTGTCATTGCTTGCTATATTGATTGATTGCCTGTAGTTGTAGCAAGGTCTATGGTATTGGCAGGTTGTGCTGTTGTAAATACTGGTGTATAAACCGAGGTGCCCATCCTAAATCATGTGGGGACTTCAAGGACAGCTCAGCCTACTCCTGCCTGCCTCCCATGTGCAGGTTAAAGGCTGCTGTGCTGGTGGCCTGCTCACAGTCACCATTTCTCCTAGGCTCCCATCTTGTGATGGAGAAAATCCGAGGGGAATGAGAGCAGTAAGAGAGGAGCTTGCTGCCACCACAGTTTACCTGGTGTGTGCTTTGTGTGCTGTCTGCTTCCAGAGCTCTTGGGAAAGAAGGTCTCATTCCTCAGCTGCACGTGCTGTCCATGCCACGTAGCAGCAGCCTTGTCCTAACTGATTTCTTTCCTTCGGACAACAAAGGAAGCATGTCTGTAGCAATGAACCCTCTTGGGCATGTTCAGGGGCTGATTTGCACACATTCAATGAATATCACATAGCTGGAAACATGTCTTGCATCAAGGCCTGAGCTTGCTTCAGTACTGGGACACAGTTTGGGTTCAGGAACTCACCCCTTTCCCAGCTGGACTGTGGCACCAGAGCTAACCTGAACAGCTCCAGGGTGTAGTGCTACGTGATGTCTGTTTGTCACTGGTGAGAAAGGGCAGGGACAGCCTCTGCTGGGTGTCTGTGCAGTGACTAACTAACTAAACTGGGCTCCCTGTTATTTCTGATGTGGATTGCATTCATGTAGAATAAAGTAGGACACATCTCTGAAGCTCTGTGCCTGCATGGCCCTGTGTTTCCTGGTGCCTGGACTCCTGCTGAGCACACAGCAGCTGCTGTTGGGTTTGTACATTTCCTGTAGCTTCATTTTCTTTAAGAATATACAGTGTTTGGGCAAGGAACAATTACTGCTTGAAAGTCCTTCTGAAGTGCTGCCATATCATGACCTTGTGTGACAAATTAGGAATCAGGTCTGCAGTTGTGCTTGATTACTCAATGTACTCTTGTTGTGACTGAGGATAGCTCAGAGGTGCTGCCTCCAAATTCACTGCTGGCTCTGACTGGACACAGGGTTAAGCACTGTTCTAACCTGGGGCTCAAATGCATCAAGTAGACAAAGCCTGAATAATTGAATGTGGACTTTATGTAACACTGGTCTATTTTTTGCAGGCCCTCTGGCTCCTGTAGAGCTTTCCTGGTTTCCCCTCTGTTTCCCTGGCAGAGGCAGCATTAGGCAGTGTCTGACTAGCATTTCTTGCCTTCCAAGCTGATTAACATAATTTATTGACTGCCATATGTATGAATAGGTCCCATTCCCTCTCACGAGGTCTGCAGTTGAAGCACCTGGGATGTCTGAGAGGATACTCAGATTTTATTGTCAGTCTTTTGGATGCCATCGGTCTTCCTGCAAGGTATTCCTTTTAGCTGAGTCACAGCAGCTTTTATGATCCATTTCATGCTGGCTCAGAGCAGAAAGTGTCGCTCTCCCTGTCCTAGGCAGCCTGATGGTGGTGGGTTCCAGTGGGTCCTGGTTCTGGAAGGGAGGGAACACCAGCTTGGGCAACACTGCTTGGACAGGCACACTGGGTTGAATATGCAATACATAATTCCTTACCAAAGAGGCTTTTCCTGGCATTTCTGAGGGCTGTGAGCCAGAAGATGGTCCCAGCGGCATGCTATCTCTTCAAAGAAAGTAGAAAAGTTAAAAGTACTCTGACATCCTCTGAGGCCTGGAAATGTTATGAAATATTTCTTTGGTTAAAGTCAAAGAGTCTCTTTCAGATGCTGCAAGAGGAATCAAGAGGTGAAGGAGAAAACTTCCCTCACAAAGGAGGAGGGCAGGTAGATGTTAACAAAATGTATTTCAGAGATTTACAACACAGAATTACGTGCAACCACAGCTGCCCTCTGCAGTACTCACTTGCCCCTTTTTACCTCCTGGAAGTGGTAATGAGATGAAACTCTTTAAGGTCAACAGTTGGGTTTAAATGTTACATGTTTTTTGGTGCACTGGTTTTCATAGTAATTATGTTCCCTTTTTGGCCTCATTGAAATAACAAATGTGCTTAAATAGTTATTCATTTGCAGTCTAGAAGATAAAGGGAGAGCAAAGCTCCATGTGAGTATGATCTGTGCTGTGAATGCCAATGCCTCTCCTGTGGCAGTTCTCCCTGATGTCCCAGTCCCATCAAAGCACCCCAGGACACCCAGGACTAGGGAGGTGGGAATTTCTACTCTGGCCCAAATATGACCCTTAGTTTAGCTCTGGGCAAACATCTGGTGGTGTGACCAGAGGTGGCTGTTTTGGGGGTCACTGTCCCCCTTGTTCCAAGCCTCCCATTCCAGAGACCACCAAGCCACCCCAGGTCAGGTGCCCTGACCCTGCACTGGGCAGACCTGTACCATGTGTTGCGCTGTCCTGCCCTGACAAAACAAGGGCTTCAGAGCATCCCTGGGCTTAAAGCAAAGGACATGGTGAGGTGATTTCTTGTTCCAGGGCAGGCAAAAAATGAAACCTGCAAAACATGGTGGACTTCTTTTAACTTCATAGAGGTTCTTCAGACTGATGTCCTGATGCAGCCAAGCCCGTGACAAAAACTCCTCCAGGCCTTGGAGAGGCTGAATTTCCCTGGAAGTACTCAACTTAAGCTTAGCAGGGAGAGGTGTAGGACAGCAGATGGCAAGGGACAACATGCTGATTGCATTGATTTGCTGAATGAGAGCCACAAAAAACTGAATAGGGACCACAGCCTCTCTTAAGAGAGCTTGAAGGACTGGCCTTGGCACAGTGAGCAGAAGATGAACTCTTGTACTCACTAGTGCCCACCAAACTCACTCAGTCATGCCCTTCCTCAACTGGACGGGGGAGAGAAAATTTAATGAAAGGCTCATGGGTTGGGATATCATCAGGGAGAGATCACTCACCAATTACCATCATGGGCCAGAGTAGAAAAAGGAGAAGTAAAACTAAATCTTAAAAACACCTTCCCCCAAACTTCCCTTCTTCCCAATCTTATTTTGATTTCTGATCCTCTAACTCCTCCTTGCAGTGACACAGAGAGATAGGGAATGGGGATTATGGTCACTTCATCACGTGTTGTTTCTGCAGCTGCTTCCTGTTCTCATACCAGGATTAGGAATCTTCTTCCTCTCACAGAAGCATTATGAATATGAAAATTCTAATTCATGTAAGTACAAATACAGATGTCAGGCATTCTCTGTATAAAGTGAACGTCAGTGAGCACGTTTGGGGAACCGTGTGCCAGAAATAAACGTCATGCAACATTGCATACATGCAAATGTTCTGATTTTGCAAACTATTCCCCTGACAGTACTAGGTGGATGGGGAGCCTTCCCAAACACTTAAATGATGAGAGATTTAGAGTGATTACATTTTCCATACATTACAAAATTTTCATGTTTAGCAGAATTTCAGTTCTATTACACCTGTAAATATCACAGAAACACTTTCCACTTGCAAAGTGAAAATGATAAAGATTTGCCTAGGAATACTAAAGAAGATTAATAGCTACTGTCTCCAGTGTGTTTTGTTTTGTGTATTCTTCTTTCTGCTGCAATTAAGGATTTCTTGTCATTATCACTTTCTGTGTGTCACTATGGTTTTCTATAATTTATCGTGGAGAAAAGAGGGAAAGACATTTCATTCATTATTACAAATCTCTTTTAGGTGTGTTAATGTGCTTTCTATGAAGTGATTATACTGACAACATCAGCATTTGGACCCTAATTTATTACACAGATAACTTGCTCTGCCTTAACTAGTATATGTCCTCTTGGGGCAGAATCAGAATTGCATTGCCTTGTCTAAACTTTCTGAAAGACTATGCCTGACATCTCAAGTGGCTGCAAATGAAACATTTTCCTTCTCTCACCTGCCTCCTCAACAGATATTTGCTATGGAGATGCTTGTTGAATGCAGACAGCTTTTTCCTGTGCCTGATGGTGCTCTCACCCACAAATTTCTTGGCCAAGCCACCTCACTGAACTGTAAAAGACACCTGTGTTGAAGTCTACAACTCAGGTCAACAGCAAGACCCTGGATTGTTTTTATCTGGCTGACATAATTTTGTACAGTATTCCTGTCACATTTCTGCACTTGCAGCAAGCCACCACTGGAAAATTCTCAGAAACTTTGCCAGTATTTTAAGCTATTTTAAAGGTATCCTTGTTTAAATTGGATCAGGGACACAGAGGGAGTGGTCTGACATGAAACTCTTCTCTACCCCTTAAGCAGGCTATGCCTATGCTTTACCATTGCAAAACAGCAACCCCAATGACAGCAGTACTTTTTCCTTTGATTTTATGTAAGCAGTGGCAGGAAATTTTGAATTCACAAGCAGATAAGGTGGAGAGATATGTCAGTGCAATATCAGTAATTCATTTTCACCCTGCAAGGCAGAAATGCTCCATATTATTACTTTAACATGATGACAAGCTTACTTTTGTTAAAAAACAAATGCCCTTTATCTGAAAAAAAACCAAAAAGAAAACCAATCCTCAATCCCAACAATCAGCTATATAGATATATTTATTCTTAGCTATGTCTTTGTCTTATTTTCCTACTGAAATTGAATTAAAAGGAAAACTATTGAACCAAAGCACAAGACAGTAGAATAAATGTGAAGTATTTATTTTTATAAATTATTTTGTGCTTCTTCATGTGATGTCTTATTCAGACGCTAGGTCAAAACTGAAACTGTGATTCCAAAGCCTAGAGAGAGTTTAGAAATTACTAACAAAAGTAGCTCATAGTGTATTGCTGAGCCATCCTGCCTCCTCAGATAGTTCATCTTTGAAGCCTTGTGCAGAGCAGAAGATGAAGCAGCACATTTCTCATCACATTCAATGGCTCAAACACACATCAGTCCTTAATGTTAAGCTCCTCATACACTTGGATGAATTCAAAGCATAAAATTGCA
The DNA here is from genome assembly GCA_013399835.1 of Leptocoma aspasia. Classification (NCBI taxonomy): domain Eukaryota; kingdom Metazoa; phylum Chordata; class Aves; order Passeriformes; family Nectariniidae; genus Leptocoma; species Leptocoma aspasia. The sequence continues at coordinate 450,266 of VXAX01003158.1, forward strand.
ACCAGGGAACTGCTAAAGCACCCATCTCGGGGAGGCAGGGTCCTTTACAGTATGCTGCAGCTCTCTGGCAAAAATTCAAGTTACAATCTGGCAATATCTGAAGCTCTGTTAGAACAATTACAGTGAATCCCACGTTCCTGTATTAGAAGGCAAATCCTGCCTTCAGTTCCAATTTCAAAGCTCCCAAGCTTTTCACACTGTCTTATTCTTATAGTTAATGATGGCAAGGATAAGAAACAGAGTAGAGGTTGTTCATTCTTTTTTTTCCCACTTGCCTCTTGCTTACTTTCCAAAAGGGATTTGCACAGTACATAGTCTTTACACATTCTCCTATTCTCTCTAAATCTATTAACACAAATCCGGTGGGTTTTCCCCCTGCCTTTTTCCTTTGCAAATCAATTTTTTGTGCACAACATCCCTTTCTGAGGACTTGTTTGTGTGTGCCATCCATCTTTTCACCTTTCTTTATGTACATATTTCCTCTCTGGTCTCATGGCCTCTGAATTCTCAGCCACATTAGATTTCCTAATTTACCAATACAGAAATAACTCCTTGACTCATATGTAATGACATGCTCGAGTCCTTGAAACTCCTAACACTTTATATTTCCCATTCAAATCCTCTCCTCAGGTTATTTATCTCTGGGCTTCTTATAGGCATCTCAGGCTAGAAAATTTTGACATAAAGCCCTTTAGTAAGTAGCCCATCTGGTAACTAGCCTGATGCTGGTTTCAATTTATCATAACAACCAGTGCCTAGCAGTTTCTACGTGACCCTTTTGTTAAGGGATTATGTCCTTCAAGAGAGTTTGGTTTCTTTGAGGAATGCTTCCTATCTTTCTTTATTTTTTTAATTGCCATTGTAATGATTTCTGCTGCATGTACTCACTTCACATCTCACTTTCCTCACTCTTCATCCCATATTCTGAGAAAGGTTCAGAGGGTGTTTTATTTAGAATTCATCAATGCATCTCATCAAGCTACCACAATGAGAGGATGTATTTCCTCTGGCCCAAGTGTTGAGTATTAAGAATACACTAAAAGAAGAATTAAGAATACACTAAAAAAAGAAAACAAGTTTATTTATCATGCATCCTTCTTGTGTCTCAGGCTGTATGTGACAAGGATGTAATTTAGAAGGTGTTCTGGTGTAAAAAACATTTGCACTAATTACTTTTAATGAAGAAATGCTGATTATGGAGATGTAGCTTGTGCAACTTCTGGTGGTGTTCGCACTCTCTCTCATTTCTGTTACAAAACCTGAAAGACATGGGGCCAGCTTGCAGGCCACAGCTAGATTTATCACTCCAAGATCCCTGGTGGGAGGTTTGTTAGGCTGGCCAGAGCTCTTGCTTCACCTTTGTTTTTTCCAAATAGTCCTCTCAGTTGGGTCAATCCACTTGTTCAGACTGACATGCCAAGTAGTCTCCTGGAGAACAGGCAGGAGGAAACATAGGGTCAAAAACCACTTCTTGCCCATCTTCCCCGTATAAAAAGCACTTGGCTGTACAAGGCAAAAAGACTTCATTATAAGACATTATTCCTGTGTGACCAATCCCTTTCTGAATCCTGAATCCAATCTGAGGCAGGGTGAGGGCTTGAAACCACCTCATGGGGAAATATTAAATGGAAGTTGACTATGGGAGATACTATGGTCTCTCCCATTCTGAAACTTCTAGGACAGAAGAGCCCCAGAAGAAATCTTGCCATTTATGGTCTCTTTTCCAGTTTGGTGGTATCCAGCACGGTGGCATATGCTTGGAGATATGTTTGCTTAGTGTAGCCTGTGTGTTAGCATCAATAGGGGCCTGGAGGGGCCTTTGTGCTTCAAATGAGGTGAGTGGCAAGACAAGCTGGTAGTGTCACACTTGTCAGAGGTTTCCTGTCAAGAACAGTGACTTGGGATGTCAGGCATATTACTCAGTATTTACAGCTATTTCTGGGTCAAGGGCTAAGACAAGAATTGGATATGAAATTGCCCTTCCCTCTAAACAGAGTAGTATAACACAAAGAAAAATGAAAAGCAATTTCAGGAATTGTGGGGTGAAAATTGGAGAGGAGTAAATTGTTCAAGTTGCTGCTGAAAGAGCCAATTATGAACACTCTCTGTGGCAGTCAAATTCTCTGCACAATTATTGTCACGGTGCTGTAATGCCTTGGAGCCCTTTCCATGGAGCAAGACCTCACTGGTCTCAACAATTTTTTCCCATGAGTGTTCACCTTTTCATAAGGAAAAGACATGCTCCCAAGTTTTTTTTTATTCTCTACATTGTAGTGAAAGGAGGAGACTCCTGCAATACTCCGCATGTACAGTCCAGCTGGGATGGTTACTGCAGCTCCCTTCAGTTTGCTGTGTGCTGCCCATGTGAGCGAGTGTTGGACTGAGCTACAGCACTGCAGGAGAAAAGGACAAAGACAGCCCCAAGGTCTCAGGAGCAGCCAAAGGCTGTTGTTACTCTGTACGGTGTCAGTTTAACCTATTGCTGCTCTTGCAACAAATGGGCTGATACAACTCTGTGGGACTAGGCTACAACGTGGCCTCTGGAGCTGGCCTACCCTTCAGAACCAAAAATGTGCTCTAATTTCACTTATAACCAAAACCAACCAATTGCACTGCATTGAAACTCTGTCTATGAGTATTTTAGTTACTATTGCACTGGTCTGATGGATAGGGACTAATAAATGAAAGCCCCAGGGCTTTAATCCCCTGCCCCAGCCAGGTGATCTTGAGTCAGTATTTGTGTCTCACTTTCAAAGCAGCTGATCTGAAGCTCCCTGACATGTGCAGCTCTGGACCTCTCCAAGATGAGCAGGCACCAGAAGATGTAGTCATTTCTTCCCAAAGGTGTGTTACCAGTCTCAGCAAATCACAGACAGGATGAGTGTTAGCCCGGTTGTGATCTTCCTGTCTGATAAAAATGTTTTCAACTTCTCAAAGGAAAAAAAGCCAAACAAAGAATGTAAAAGCTTCCCAAGAAATGAACTGATTAATTCACATATGTAACAGCTATGTCACAAAACATTTATTAATAGAATAATAGAATCATTTAGGTTGGACAAGACCTCTAATCCAAGATCACTGAGTCCAATCACTAACCCAGAACTGCCAAGCTGTCACTAGAGAACTTCCCAGATGAAGGATTCACTTTATTACAGTAATGAAACTTGGGTGGGGACAGGGAAAATGGATGTTTCTAAACCCCACCCCCCTAGTGTACTGAACTACGGCCAAAATTATAATCTGTTTTCAAAGAAGCTGAGGAAATTAACAAAATAACTATTGCTCAGGGGCAGACAACTTGCAATTTGCTTTTGAATATGGAATAATGGGTGAATCATTGTTCGATCCACCACAGCTTCCTCGTTTGTTCTCATTGCAAGCTGAGCTCTCCTTTCCAGGCTGTCAGGAGCCTCAGTGTCACTGGGGCTCTTTTGTTGCTGCCAGGAGCACTCTTCTTGATGGACAGTAGAAAATCGTCTGGTTTTTCACTTCAGGTGCTCGCTGCACAATTGAGGCACTCACAGCACAATTCAGACAAGAGCAACTAATAACCTGGGTATTGCTGCTGCATTGATTTTTGGGTGAGGTGTTCTATCATTTTATGGCACTGAATTTAGACATAGTTGCTTTAATTTTCTCCTGAGTAAACATAATGAAATTTCTATGAAAGGAATATGCTTTTCCCTGTAATTACATCATTCTTTGTTTGTTTGGGGTTTTTTTCTGCTGCAATTTCTCCAAGGACTGACATTTTTATTTCTGAGACAGGACAAAGAAAATTCCCATCTGAGTCTAAGTAATCACTTAGAACTGAATGTAAAGGACTGCTCTATAGTACCAATGGCAACTGAAAACTAGGTGGTTTTAAAAATGAACAGAATGAGAATTAACTGAAACTAAGTACATTTTTACTGGGGTGTGTCCCCTTTCTGTACTCTTACCAGCATCTTACTGGATATTGTTTTTCTTTAGTATGAGGACTTCATAATGTGTTGTTATAACTGAGGTAATTCACTCCAGCATCACATTGGAAAAAGATTTTGTATTCTTAGGAAAAAAAGAACCTCTTTTCCCTCAGTGAAACCTTGCCTTTTGTTTAAAGAAAACTGCACAGGATCACATTGAGTGGAGAGGATTTTTTTTGACCTTTTTGAAATAAAAATAAAACATCAAGCTGAGAGTTAAAGGCAAGTAATGAAAGTTAGAAGCATGGAGGTTTATAACACAGGTCAGTTGGAGAGTTACCAGTTTCTTTCAGAGAAAGTATAAAATGTGCTTTTAAATGGAAAATAATACTTCACTAGGAAAGGTCAGTTCCTCCCTGAAGTTCATAAAAAATCAGTATCTCCAAGGCATTACTGTTTTATTAGCCTGTTTAATTTTGGCACAGAGAATGAGACAACTGAGCAGAGGTGCCCAGCTGACCATTAGGAGTGGTATACCAAGAAGTAGTTCTCTAGGCTCACTGAAGATTGCTGAGCATGTGAGGAACTCTCAGATATACTAATGTCTCGAAAGAAATATGGCTAAACTTTAATCTTTACCTGCTTCCTTTGAGAAAATAATTTTCTTGAGCAAGGAGAGGAAATGACACTAAATTATGTCACCATTTCCCTAACTGCTGACTTCAAAATTAAAAGCAGTTCTCAGATATAACCTTCTAGGTTTTACTGTTCTTCAGTTTTTGAGATTCTAGAGTGTATTTGCATCATAGTTTCCTTCCTAAAACCAGGAGTTTTAGAAAATGGTTTTAAATTAAGATTTACAGAACCACCCTATTAATGGCATGGAGGGTTACAGGTATGAAGAATAGCACCTAACACTGCAAGAGCTCACCCCGTGCTTTGAATCCTCTTCTTTGTCTGTAACCTTCTGCTGTAGAAAATACATTCCCTGTTCTCACTCCCAAATTGTCCACATCTGTCACTATTCACACTATGCCACAGTTTCCAGACTTTCTGTACTCACTTTCAAATATTTCCTAAACTGATTCAGTCACAAGTAGTTGGCTTAGCTCATGGACTATCAATTTTCTGTTTAGATTTAATACAAATCTATTAAGCCCATATGCCTGGCTGTGTGCTGAGTGAGTTAGAGAGCACCCACTTGAGATATTCTGCTGCCTGCCTGGAACAAGTGGTAGCACTGGGATGGAAAGAAACCGACTTTTTGGTGAGAAGAGCACATCACAATCAGAGAAGAGGCTTTCCTTAACGGGGCAGGCATGCTCTTTTCTTGCTTCTCCTCTCTGAAGCAGTGTACTTTGCTGCATATAGCCAAGGACTCGAAGTAGCATTAGTCAATCCTGCTGGAACATCTTCTGTATCCATCTGTTTTCTCTGTAAATGGCTCCCTGAAGAGGTTTCACATGCTGCTTTTCCAAATGGTGCCTATGAAAGTCTATCAGTTACCATTCTACACCTAGTGGTGATCTACAACAGGTTTTTCTTGAGATGCTGTTAACTGTCAGCATAAATTGAACAAATATGCAAATTTAATTTACACATTTAATACCACCATGGAGATGATGATTAAATTACTGTTACCACTTTGAAAACATACTGTCCCCTGCAAATAGCTAACAAATTACCCAAGATCTTTGCTCAGACCTTGGCCTATAGAATGTTATTACTTGGCAGCTGTGGACACATTTGGTGTCAGACACATTAATAATGCTCTGATCTCATCCCAAAGAAATTATGTCCCAGATAAACATTTGTTTCACCAGAGGCACAGAAGCCCTGTCAAGTACTGTTGGCCAACTGCACTTTCAAGTGCTTGAACACACCTGTTTTTGAATTTCCCTCTGCTTATCCAGGCACATTCTAAGCAGCCAGCACCCTGACATTATAGATGTCACAGTCTAGCATGGATGCACTGAACCGGCTGCAAAAGGGCAAGAAAGTGTCCGGAAGATCACCTGGAGGTGTTTACAGCAATGGGAGCACTGGGCAATGCATGGCACTGGAACTTGTGAGCATCTTTTGGGCCATGTTCCCTTGTTTGCTCATTAATGCCGGTCTGGACAAGCAGGCCAGGGTCTGTGCAAGGGAATTTCAGCCTGGCAGGAGGGATGAGCCTGGACCTCAGTATCCCCATTGTTGAGGATTACATTTAGTGCTCAGTGTGCAGCTGCAGGCTGAGCTCTGGGGAGAAGCCTGAGCTTGAGGCAAGAGACTGTGAAACTGCCAAAGGGCGCAGGGACGTGTGGTGCCAGCCAGGGACACTCAGGGACACAGAAGGAGCCAAGAGTTCCAGACATGATTCTGCTTGGACTGTGCTTGTGAGGGTATAAGAGCCCTGAGGTTTCTTCATTTGGGGTTCCACCTTGAAGGCACCCAGCTCAAATTGTTATTTTGTTGTGATACCGCAATTGAACTATTTTAAGGATTGAGACGTCAGAGACTTTGCTATGGGAAACGTGGGGTCGAGCCAGTAAGGAAACCTTGTCTGACTGTGGGGTGTGTAGCTGCCAGGGCCAGCTCAGGAGGTATGAGTGTGATTGATGGAGACACTTCTGGGTGGTTGGGCAGGGAAGTTTCCTTAATGCCCATTGCAGGACTGTGTGGTCCTGTTGGTCAAGCAGCACAGGGATCCAATAAGCTGCTGTGCCATGACTTGGTATTTGCTGTGACCTCCACCTGTGCGACTGGTGAGCTCTGAGCAAGGGAACCAGCCTGGATGTGTGGGATGGGGCAACCCTGGATGTATGGAGAGACTGGGGAATGAGAGGCTGGACAGCAGCAGAAAGGGACCTGGGGGTCCTGGTCAGTGACAAGTCGGACATGATCCGGCAGTGCCCTGGCAGCCAGGAGGGCCAGCCCTGTCCTGGGGGCATCAGGCACAGCATGGCCAGCCGGGCAAGGGAGGGGATTGTCCCCTCTGCTCTGCACTGGGGTGGCCTCACCTCCAGTGCTGGGGGCAGTTCTGGGTGCCACAATACAGGACAGATACGAAGCTGTTAGAAAGTGCCCAAAGGAGGGCAATGAAGGTGGTGAAGCGACTGGAGAAGCCGTACGAGGAACGGCTGAGGTCACTTGGTGTGTTCTCCTGGAGGAGACTGAGAGGAGACCTCACTGCAGTCTGCAGCACTGATCTCTGCTCTGTCGTGACCAGTGACAGGACCTGAGGAAACTGGCGTGCAGCTCCGTCAGGGGAAGTTTAAGCTGGATATTGAGGAAAGGTTCTTCACCCAGAGGGTGTTTGGGCACTGGCACAGGCTCCCCAAGGAGTGGTAACAGCACCAGCCTGACAGAGTTCAAGAAGCACTCAGACAACGCTTTCAGGCACACGGTGTGATTCTTGGGGATGATCCTGTGCAGGGACATTGATAATCCTCGTGGGTCCCTTCCAACTCAGGATATTCTATGATTCTATAACCTTGTCATGAGCCGCGCGCGTCGTCACGGACGCCGGCGAGAGCAGAAGGGCTGAGGAACCCGGCACCAGAGCCCGGCAGTGGGGAGGTCCCCGCCGTGCCTCCTGTGGGCCGCTGTCCCCGTCGTGTCCCCGTGCCCGGCTGTCTCCCCTGTCCCCGCCGCACCCCGCAGGCCCGCCGTGAGGAGCCGCGGCCGCCCCACCCCGCCATGACCCGGGACGCTGTTCGCGACAGTGTCGCGGCGGTGCTGCCGTACGGCCGCTGCGCGGTTTCCGGCGGGCTGTGCGGGTGGCGTCCGGGCCGGAGAGCGAGCGGAGCCGGGAGCGGCGGGAGCGGGAACGGGAACGGGAGCGGGAGGCGCTGCTGGCGCAGGTGGGGTGACCGGCCCGGCCCAGCCTTGCCCCGGGGCTGCTCAGCACCCCCCCGTTCCCCAGGCTTGGCGCTGGGTGCTGCGCGGGGTCGATGCGCTCCTGCACCTGCCCCGGCCGCGGCAGCCGGAGGAGGGGAGGCCGTGGGGAGAGCCCCTTGTGTGCCCAGGGAGCCGGGCTGGGCAGCGACAGTGGCAGCACGCAGTCTGGAATTTCTCAGTGACACCCACCTGATTTCGTGCGTTTTGCCACTTGTGGTGTTGTTCCTCTTGGTGTTTCGCCTATTGTGTATTTCTCTGCTTACACCTTTGGAAAGAGTCGGGCGTCTTTAGATTCCCTCTTCAGATTTTTTTATGCATTGATAAGATAGCACTGCCCTCACTCCCCGGCCTTCTCTAGGCTGAACAGGCCCAGCTCTCAGCCTTTCCTTAATTGAGACATAAAAGGCGATTCCTTCTCCTTGTCTTGTGGCCTGTCTTTCCTAAAGAGCCTGTATCCCTCCATTGCGACATTCTGGTCATAGAGGGGTAATAGCTTGAAGTGGTGTGCGTGTGTTAAGAGGTGGGAGCCTGGTTTCGTAGGATCAATTCCTTGCCTGGTGATATGTTGCTGTACTGCAAGACAAGAATGAGGAGGCTCCCACTCACAGGTGCTTTGGTAGAGCTGCTGTGACTTGGAGACCCGTGCTGATCCTGGTGTATTTTGTTCAAAACCTGCCTATATGCTGTTTTTGGTATTTGTGGTGATTCTTGTTGTGACTTGTAGGTAGAGTGAATGCTGAAGTCACAAATGGCACATCGCTTAAGTGACATGGCTTGTTTTGGTGCTTAAGGGAGGATAACAAGAGAAGTGTAAGAGAAAGACAGAGTGTGTAAAGAGAATGAGATTGTGATGATGGGCTTTTGACAAAAGGAAGGCCAGGGTAAGCAGCAGCCAAATCTTACTGGGCAAAGATACTGTCAGAAAAAAAGCAGTGGGAAAATGGCCTGAGTAGCCTGATGCTTACACAACTGTGATGCCTCTTCTCAAGGCAAAGCAGAAGGAGGGAGGGTTTTATGTAATATATCATGTGAGCATCTTCCTTGTACAGTTGTGGAACCATTTCTTGGCAAGAAAAGTTCCCTTCAGTGATTTCCCCCCTTGTGACAAGCAGTGGAAGGGAAATTAATTTAACTTGGTAATAGTGAATCACACTACCCTGCAAAAGTTTGTTGATGTTGTTAAGGTGTCTGTTGCTTTGCTTAAACTCCTCCTTTGCTCAGTTCAACCTCTTGGATGTGCAAAAAATACGCTTAACAGCAAGGAAAGCTTATATAGGGCACTATTATCCTACTTTACCTTTCCTTCTCAGCCGGTGCCACTTGTACAGCAAGCTGCCTGGGCCAGTGCCACTGGCTTAGAATCCCAGAACAGCCCTGGCTGGGAAGACCTTGAAAGATCACTTGGTCCAGCCCCTTGTGGGAAAGGGAGCCTAGGTGAGGTTATTTAGTCCCCTGTTCAGTCATGTCTTGGAAAACTCCAGTGATGAGGCTAAGGAAACTCTCCTGTCTGACCATTCAGGAAGCACAGTTCCCCACCTGGGATGCACTCCCACCACCCCAGGCTGTCACTGCTGGCACTGAAGCCCTTTCGTGGAGGGCAGCTCCAGTGAGCCAGCGTGTGCTCTGCTTCATTCCCTACACAAAACATTCACACTCAGAGAAGTCTCCCTTACCAGCTTGACCCCAGGTTTTCCATGGCAGAGTCAGGGACATCTGGGTCCTTAGAACAGTTTAATCATGGTGCAAAACACAAAGCCAGCTTGAGCTGGATGCCTCCAAGGAGGGACCCTGAACAACTGAAAGCCTGAGCTTTTACACCCTTGCAGTCGAAGTGTGCCATAGTCTGGGGTCCTCCTGCTGAGTCCTTGGCTCTGCAGTGTCTGTGAGGGTCTGCTCTCCTGCCTGCCCCCAGAGATCTCTCTGTTTTGCAAAGGGCAGCACAAGTTCACAGCCTTTTGGCTGGGGCACAGATTGTCTTTGGCAGAGTTCCAGTAGTTGGTAGAAAGTTTGGTATCTCGAGCAAGGGGGCTGCACTTCTCACTCCTCTGTTAGGATATGTCTCAAAGAGTTGCTGCACTTCAGCACCAGGGCTACACTGTTGGGATATGTCTCAAGAGTTCTTTGATGGTACCATAGCTTCATAGGTCCTAACTCTCAGTGTTAATATATTATAGGTTTAGATTCTGGTCATCAGCCTTGCTGAAGAATATTAGAGAGAGTAGTTTGGAGTTTTTAGAATGAAACCAGATCCGGTATATTTTCTTATTGCTAAGCTGTAGTGTATTAAAAGGTATGTATGTAGGATCTTTGTTGAATTTTGTCATTTTCTTTGGCTTGAACAAGAAACAGACTGTCATTGTATTGTTCAGCATATTTTTTAAATGCCATGAACAGAAATTACTCCTACATGAATATCTTAAAAATGCATCTGCAATATTTGTGTGATACTAAAGAAAACCTGGTGCACAACCCTAATTTTCTGGAGTAGGGCAAACACTGATTTTCTTTGTACAGCAGTCAGAGTTGGCTTTACCATTCAAAACTAACAGCTGGGGAGTAAATAGCTCTGTAAAGGTGCTGCATCATTGCTTAGACAAAAGCTGATCAAGCGTTAGAACTACTGTGAGAGGAATAAAGAACAAAGGAAATGGTTGCACAGACATATTGCCCATTTCTGTGTAATATCAAATAGCTTATGCAGCCCTGGTCCCAGCATCCCAAGAAGAACCAAACAACCTTGGAGAAGGTGGGAAGAAAGGTGCAGAGATGATCATGGTGCAGACTGGCCAAGGACTCCAGAGGTTTTGAGATGAGAAAAGATAGGCTTTATTTTTTAGAAAATAAAGTTAATACAAGACAGTTCTGTAAAATTTTAAATTATATGGAGAAGGGAATAGAAAGTGCTATCTGCTGGTTCTTTCAGATTAAGAACTAGGTTGTATTAAGGATTTTGCAGGTAGCCAGCTTAAAGCAGACAAAAGAAGTGAACTTTCCAATGATGCACAGAGAAATTGTAGGGTCGCCTGTATAGCATGTTGCAAATACTGGCACTGTGCTTCCATCCAGACAAGAGTAGCCTAAAATGTAAAATATATGTTGGAAGCTATTGGTTGAAAAGTTGTTGAGCCTCAAATTGCTGGAGGATGCAGGAATATTTTGGAGATGGCTCACTTTGAACTTAAGCCTGTATACACTTCAGCTACCCTGGGCACTGCTGGACATTTTTTAGTTGGTATACTAGCTTAGATTCTCATTTCTGAGAATGTCAGAGCACTGGGAAATCCAATACAGGGAAACAGAATGGTGTATAATTTGTGAAATACTAGCCACTATGGTTCCTCAAGTCCATTTTTTTGGAGTGTAGGAATGGATATGGAGACAATGACATTGTTTTTACAGAAGTTAACCATTAGAGATGCATGGTCCCTATATGACCAGTGAAAATTTACCCATTGGGGAAACTTCCCCAGTGTGACTTTTCAGCTTCTTACTGAAAGTCACAGTATAGAGTCTGTGTTACATTTCCACATTGTTGTTTTCCCTTCCAGGCAACCTAAAGCTAAGTCAGAATCACTGATTTTCAAAGATTCTCTTGGGTGCATTGGGTAATACTGAAACATACATTAATGATCAAATGGTTTTCTTTGCTGTTGCTTGTGGAATTGCTGTGTTCATCATCTTATGAATGTCCTTGAGCTATTTCTTTTCCTTTCAATAAGAACGAAAAGGTGAAGTAAGGAGAGGACATATTGAAGGTTGGGAGTTTCCCCCCCGCCCCCTTTTCTATACCAAAGTTTTAGAATGTGTTAGCAAAGTGTATCATAAACATTTTATCCTATACAAGTCCATGTGGGCCAAAGGAAACTGTAGAGATTCCTTTATTACTTATTTGGCTGATAGGGAAATTTAAGAATGAAACTTTTTTTTTTAAAACCCATTTCATGTTACCTCTGCTCATTTATGGACCCAATAACCTAATGTAGCTATGTGAAAGGGCAACATTTTTAGGACTTCTCCTCTAGATACTCTGTTATTTCTGTGAAAAGTCAACTTAGCATTTTATAATGTGAAAGCGTGAGGATGTCATAGTTGCCAGTTCTCTGCTGTCTGCTTTTCAGAAATGGACTTTTTGCTGCCTGTGTGAGAACAGATTAATGTCCTAAGTGCATTGACTTCCTCTGCTTTACTTTGATTATGGCTGGGCTGCCTGCTGCAGCCAGGTGGGCAAGGGAGGGGATTGTCCTGCTCTGCTCTGCACTGGGGCAGCCTCACCTCCAGTGCTGGGGGCAGTTCTGGGTGCCACAGTGTAAGAGAGACATTAAAGTATTGGAGAGTGTCCAAAGGAGGGTAACAAATACGGTGAAGGGCTTAGAGATTGCAGGCATATGAGGACTGACTGAGGTCGCTTGGCTGGTTCAGTGTAGGGAAGAGGAGACTGAGGGGAGACTTCATCATGGTCTGCAGCTTCCTTGTGAGGGGAAGAGGAGGAGCAGGCACTGATCTCTTCTCTCTGGTGACCAGTGGGAGGATCTGAGGGAATGGCTTGAAGTTGAGTCAGGGGAGGTTCAGGTTGGATATCAGGAAAAGGTTCTTCACCCAGAGGGTGTTTGGGCATTGGAAGTGGTCACAGCACCGGCCTGGCAGAGTTCAAGAAGTGCTTTGACAATGTTCTCAAGCACATGGTGTGACTCTTGGGGTGTCCTTTGCAGGGACAGGAGTTGGACGTTGATGATCCTTGTGGGTCCCTCCCAACTCAGGATAGTCTATGATTCTGTGAACAGAACTGGGAGAAAACTATTGCAGCACTTTATCTCAACATATTTTGATTGTCTTGCTTAGAAAGGCAGGAAGATTAGCAGGAATTTATCACAGCTGGCTAACGCAGTCAAGACAGTTATTTGGTGATTGTAATCCTGGAAGGCCTTTACTTTGGGAAAGACAGTTGGAAAGCTGTGTAGTCTTTGCAGATGGTAATCTGAGAAATTAGCAGAAATAGCTGTACTTTAGTAGATCTGTTTCAGGAAAGATGAGGTGATCAGCCAACTCACCTTAAGGAGCTTTTTGTTATGAAATATTGAACTTGCACTTGTTTTGATGAACTAAAGTGCCACACAAGTCATTGATCAATATTTCTCTTTTAAATCTTGGAAGTGTATTCTTTTATTTGTGTAGTCTGTCTTCCAAACCAGCAAATAAATAAATAAACCCAGCAGCTGATAATGTTTATGATAATGATCAGTAATCAAATAATTAAGTGTTGACATGCAAATTGTTAGAAAGCTTTAGAAATACCATCTTGTTTTGATGAGCATGATAGTTCGTGACCCTGCTATTTTGGTTTAGAAGTTTTCAGCAAGAAAATAATCTGATGGATGTTGTGGTAAGTACAGAGATGTGTATTTTTCCTAGACATGAACACTTCTTATCAAGACTTCAAATTTTGGATTATTCTTGCATCTGTTGTATCATACGGTATATTTGTATTTTAGGGTTGCTCTTCTTTTACTTGGGGATTTTTCCATGGACTTTGAGTCTTTCACTCTTCGGCCTCTGAGGGTGATGTGATTTGGCCATTCCTTGTGCAGAAAATCCTGTCTTTTAATTTTTAAGGATAACTGATGGATTGGAAGTTGAGTGTCGATAAATAAGACCTCAGTCAAATAATGTATATTATTGAAACAATGAAAATAAATTGATACCATAAAACAAGTTCATTGCACTAACAAGAAATTACATGTTTAGTTTTACTTATTTATATTTATGAAACTTATTTATGTTTCTGAAAACATATTTTTATATTTATTTATGAAACTTATTTATGTTTCTGAAAAAATCAATTCGAGATTTGCAAGCCATTATTTTTGGATATATCTTGTTTGATGCTTTTGATTAGACTTCTTCCTTTAATTTTTGGTTTACATTTTTTGTTTTATTTTCTTTGAAAATACAACTTAAAGAAAAGCAGACAACAAGCAGTGTATAACAGTATCACGGAGTTCACAGTATTACAGCTCTAAAGAGGCTGTGAAATCAGCAGGTTTTGCTGGTGAAGTACGATCAGGTATTTCCTGCTAAAAGCCTAAGAGTTGGCTTTTTGCAGTGATCAGTATTTGCTGAGGTGATGGAGTGCTTGGCAGTGATTTACATTGCAGTTTTGAGTGGAAAATTACAGAAATCTCTCCTTGGGCAGAAATTAGTAGCAAAACATCTCTCTGTTAGGGGTTATCGTTGCTTCTGTGCTGTGATAGTAAGCACTTGCTTTTTGTTCTTTCCCTTTTAAATTCTTCATGAAGTGTTAAGTCCCCAACTCTATCTGCTGAAGGAAATAAGCACTTCAGCACTTAAATCTGTGGTATTAGAAGAGTAGTGGTGCTGAGAAATGAATACTGCCTTTTCACAGAAGGTTTTGGATTTTTGTCAGAGCATGTCCATGCATTTTTGCAAGCAACATCTTTGAACAGACAGGTCATTTTTGAAGGTCACTGATGAAGACAGATGTCTTCATTGCTGTATTCTGTAAGGCCTTCCTCTGGAGCTTGCTTTGCCAGAGCAGTGGAGAGGTCCTGCATTAACAAGAAATACTTATTTACGGTTTCCTAGCAGTAATAGCTTCTAGATATCTGTTGTGTCTGCACGTGTACCAGCAGAACTGCTGCTGCCTCCCAGATGTTTCTGTCTGAAGGCTGGCATCTCCTGTAGCCTGCTCATTAAATCCTGCCTGACTTTTGATTATTGATCACAAGAAACTTAAATGATTGAAGTGGTAGTCACTTCAGTGACCTTTCGTCTGTGCCTTTTGGCAGGTGAAAATGACAAGAGTGGTGACATTTCCAGCTGGCAAAGCTGTGTCTGGAGGAGGTGGTAGTGCAGGCGGCTCTCTGACTCAGTTTCAAGTTGCCAAGTTGGCTGAAAGCTAAGCTCTTTCTTTTGTTTCCACTGTTGTCCTCCTTTGAGGAAAATCTTTGTGGATGTAGCAATCTTTGTGGATGTAGCAATAATTGGACTATTGAGACTAGAAAAATAATCTAAGCATTCACAAAAAATAAGTGTGTTATTCAGACAGGGAATTGGTATAAAAGCATCAGAGCTGCAAAGAAGGGTATGTTCAAGTTCCTTGGTAAGTAAGGAGGTAAGCACTCGTGTAACCATCCCTCCATCCCTTCTGGACATCCTTGAAGGACTGCTGTGTAACAAGCTCCATTTATTGTGTGACCTATAACTTGGCTGTTGGCAGTATCTTTGATCTTTTCTGCTTCTTCCTGGTGTGGCATGATGTAATTTTTATAGCTTTTGGGTTTTGCATCTGCAGTGTATTACAGGCTGCTTCGGAGCAAATTTTATTCTTCATTTAGTAGATCACGTTGTCAGCTGCTGGGCAGACTGGCCTTAATGACCTGCTTGATGGAAACCAGAAAGCACTTTCCTTGAACTTGGTTTCCTCCCACATTCAGATGGATCTGTGAAATTCAAACTCCTTTCGCCTACTTGTGTAAAGTCTGTAAAATTTGGCTCTCTTAAACCATGGCAAACATTGCTGACATAGTGTTGTAGAATAATTACTGGTTTTATAGCACCTTAACAACAGACCTTGCAGAGTGCCTTGCCAGCCTTAGACTTCACCTTGTTTTTGTTGCAAAGGAGACCATGAACAATTTTATTAGGGTGTTGCAGAAATGTGTAGTGTAGCATGATGCTTGTCTTTCTTTGACATGTTGTTGCTCATAATCTGTTCATGTGTACATGCACAGGCATTTGCATAATTAAAGCATATCTTTTGCAAGAGGCATTTCAGAAATGTATTATCCACTATTTATGGAGAAAAAACTGAAAAATATTGCTGTGGTGACCTAAATTGTACCTCCTTTGTAAAGGGGAAAGTATAAATTATTGGATATTCCTGTGGTATTGTAAGTATTAATGAACCTTAATGTGAATTAAATGCTTGGACTCCTGTGGGTTGACAGATGTGAAACTATTAGAGTTGGTCTTCATAGATAGAAAGTCTGACAGGAGAATTAATTAGTTTTTCTTTCTTTTTTACATTTTATGACATGCTAGTAAGCCCTGCAGCTTTTGAAAAGAAAAGTAGAATATAAAGGTAAATTTTGAAGCTAATAAAGTAGTGTAGGCAGATTTTCCGCCTCACTTCCTCTTGAAGTAATTGTGTGTGTGTGAGGGGAAAGCATCTGAATATTATAATTTGAGGGAGCTAGATTTTAGAGACGGAAAGATTTAGAGGGTATTGCTGCTAACTTTCTAGTCTTGTGTTAAAATGATAATTTAGGTGAAATTATAACTTCTTTTGTATTTTTAGATCTCTAGGCAGCGTTCTTATTTTTTATTCTTTTTATTCTTTTTATTTTTTTATTCTTTTTTTTAATCTTGCATAGATATATTATTAAGAGTATTCCACATTTTATATCCTTGTCTAGGAGACACAAACTTCCATCTGATGCTTTTGTTTCCGTCTTTCTCTTTTTAACATCCTGGTGGTCAATCTGCCACTACACATTCATCTTGCCCAATCCTGTTTCATTTAGTTTTCAGGAGACAGCAATCTGTAGTCTGATGATGATTTCTAGTCAATCTGTGTTCTAAATGAGTATTTGTGTACTTCAGCCAAAATGATGATCCACCTCTTTCATTAGAATGATGTATCTCGATTACTTAAATACTTGCCTTCATTTCTTCTGTTTATTTTTAGATCTAATAAAAAGTATAAAAGCTCAGTTTGTGCCTTATTTATAACATTACCTCATTTTATCCAATGTTCATTTGTAACTGGTAGTATGAAGAAAATAGTAATGTTATTTAAAATATACTTGTTATTTTAGGAAATGGTAAGAGGCTAAATCTTCCATGACAGGCAGAGAGCATCTACAATGAAGACATGTTGACAAACTGACCTTGAACGGCCTTTATTTGTGGCATTTATAGATTTATGGGCCGGAGAACTGCAAAAAGGGTGGAAGGGAGCTGTTGACTTCAGCTGCAATTCTTTCTCAACCTAAAGTGAAATGGAATATGCAGAAATGCCTGACATTTTTTTTAGTCTACATCTTGGCAACTTGTTTTGTGTTTGCTTGTAAAGCAAACAAGCTTGGAGTCAGGGTTTTGGTTTTTTTTTATTTCATCTAGAACTATATTCAGGTTCCCTTTATCTCCTCTGTTTCATCGCTGTCCAGTTATAAGCTTAAGTTTGGAGTCTGTGGCTTGTAGACATTTTGTGAGTTGCAAAGCTGAGGTTATTTTCCTTCACTCATTCAAAAATGTGGCATGTTTAGTTACTTCGTTTTAGTCAGATGAGCATATTTCTAAGACAAAAAGGCCATCATTGTCTACATGGACTAGAAGAGAATATATCCATCTGATATATTTCTGCATGAATTTTCAAGGGTGTTGTCCCAGATGTCTTAGGGTGGCCAGGGTTACCTCTCTGTATGATGGAGAAGTTGCAGGAAACACACCTGCATTTTTTTGAGTCCTGGGTGGTTTTATTGATGCTATGTTGTACTTAACAGCTATTTCACTCTCACTGAATTGTAGTCCTGCTCATTCTTTTGTTACTTTGTTTACTTATAAACTAGAAAATGTTTTGATGTTGGAATAGATGTCTGAATGTGTTCGTAACTCTTTCTTTATGCCTACCTTTTGAATTTTAAGAGGTAGCATTCACCTTTGTAGACTGTCAGCTTCATTCCAGAGATGGAAGTCTCAGTCTTGGTCTCTTTAGTCAAGCTGATTTATACTATTTTTGTTTGTTTTACAATATTCCTTTGTTTAAAATGAAGAAGTCTGGGTAACAGCCTTGTTTTGCTTGCATTTAAGTGCATTAGAAAGTTTATCACATGGGGCTGCTAAGAAAGTAGACGATGAAGGTCTAAAAGGGTGTTTTGTTTGGGCACAGATATGTAGTGGGCTTTTTTTTTCTTTTGAGTTCACTGTGTTGTGCCACTTTGTGCCACAATATTGTGCCACATATTGTGCCACAATATGCTAATGCCAATGTTCAAAAACACAACAGCAGACCTATCTTGTGAGTTAGCACTTTAAAGAAAACCCCTTTTAATCTTATTTTTTTAGCATGTGTTTCTGTTCTTTTGAACCCTTATAGTGTATTGGTCATTTTCCTGGAAGCATTGCTTTCTGTCAGGACAAAAGCTGCAGATTTCCTTTTTGACTATATCAAAAAAAGAGAAACTGCCCTGTGGTGGGGAGGGCAGTGGAGTGCACAGGCTTGGATCTGGAGAACTAATAGCTGGCCAGGAGGAAAGACCTCAACTGTTGTCCAATCTCCTGAGACTTTTATTTGTTTGTTTTAAATATTGGTCTTTCTTAAACTTGTATGTGTTTTCTTTGCTTATGTTTAACAACACTTTCTGGTAAAAATTGGTGTTTAAGCATAAGAATTCCAAACTCTGCCTTTAGTTTTTGTTTTGATTTTAGTTGTTTTAAAAGAAACCCCTCAAATAAATAAAAATCCAAAAGCATGTTAAAATTTGCAAGACTTATCTAACACAAAATTAGGGTTGTAATAATATAAAATAACTTTCCTCCTGTTTAATCAGGGTATGATGATATATGGCATATGATATATGGGATAAAGAATTTCTTAAAGACAAGTTATACTTAAGTAAACTTACTTCTGAAAGTCATGTTTATCCTGAACATAGCAGAGTGAACTTCAGAGGCTGAAAAAATAATTATTATATTGATGTGGCTTATAAAAATGCTTTTTAGGAATTGAAACTGTTTGCCGTGATGGTTATTTTTTCAGAAGTAGTAGTAAAAGTATTTCTAGTTTTATCTCCATAACCAGAAAGGGAGGAACATTCTGAAGCCTGAAATGCAGTTCTCAACATTGTGTGTGGAAATGCTACTGAGCTTCACCTGATTATTTTTCTTCTCTGTTCATCTCAGGCCAAAATTAGTTAGGAAAAGAAGGAGGGTTGGAAGCTGCTGAAGGATCTGCGAGGTGAAGGTACATGGATGCCTGCTGATGTGAATGAACTCATGGAACCACCGGAAAAGGTGATGAAATTGTAAATAATTGAATTGGATTATTACCTTTAAAGAATGTTTTTATGAACAGAAGACTTTGTGGGGTTTAAGACGATCTTTAAATGCATCCCAGTTTCTGATCTCTTTATGCTTTGATATTAGCTTTTTTTTAAGGTAGACATTATCTTTTATTCACCAAGGGGAAAAAATTCTGTCATTCAGTTCCAGCTTTAATTTCTACCAAATGCAGAAAAGCAAGTGCTATCAGACAATGATAGACCCATGGGAAAGAATCTAGAGGATTCGGCTCTTCATAGCAGTCTCATTTGTGGGCATTCACAAGGAGACGCCTTAATGGAGCCTGTGAATATCACATCCTTTTAATGTGCAGATATTTCAGCAATGGAAAGATGTGTATTGATAATGTAGTGATACCTGAAGAAATAGGTTTGCCCAAAATAAATGTAGTGTAGTAGTTGTAGTGCCTTAGTTCCAATGACAAAGATACTGAGAAAAATTGATCATGAATGTGAGGTATGCCCTCCCTGCCCTTACCACCCCAGCCCACCCCTTCCCCCATAGAAGAGAGAGAGGGTAGTAAAAATAAAAGGTATTTATGTGTGTTTTACCTTTCTTCAGTGTGGTTTGGTAAGTAGGTTTTGATTATTTTTGTTGTATATGGGTGATTTGGTTTACTGGATCTCATGTACAAACATTTACTTGTAGGAACATTCTGTGCAGAAAAAAAAGAAAAAGGATAAACATTCCAAAAAAGCTAAGAAAGAAAAGAAGAAAAGTAAGAAACAGAAATCTGAAAAGAAGGATGACTTACTTGATAGTTCTTCAGTAAGTAAGAAATTTTAAAATAACTCAAATTACAATCTTAAAACTTGAACCATTTAGGTCTCTATGGGTACGCACGGTTAGTAAAATTAAAGTTCATTCTTAACATTTTCAGTTGGGAAAAATAGCGGCAAAATTTGTCAGTTTTAATGTACTGAGTATTTAATCAATTTAAAATAGGCTGTTATGTGAGTGCTTGTGAATTTTATAATATTAAATTCACTCATTAGGAACTAAGGAATTTATGGTTTTTCAGCAGAGAGAAAATGAAAACCAAAATCCTCATTCTGATATAGAGAGGAAAATTTCATAGATGCCCTGTAGTCTGGTATATGATAGAAAGATGTGTCTAAAATTGCAAATAATTGACTTGGATTTTAAACACGAATTACCTCTGCCTTTTTCCACAAATGTTCAACCATGGACATTCCCAACAACATGGGAGTTGTACATGGGTCTGAAGGACTTGTTCATTTGAATCTGTAAGGTCATGCCTTTGCATGGAAGGGCACTCTGGCAAAACAGTGCAGAGACTGCATTTGAAGTCTGGGTGCTGCCTTCTGGCCACATTGTGGAAAACATCTTCCCAGCATTTTTGGTTCAAGTCAGGTGGCACTGTTAGCTTTAATTTTCAGAGTCGCTTTTATGGAGTGAAGGAACGTCCATTATAATGAGACTTCTTTTTCAGGGTTAATACCAGAGATAAACTATAATATCAGTGTGGGAAGTAACCAAAGGCAAATATCCTACATTCTCCATGGGACACACCAAAACCCTTCAGATCACAACAGGGACGCCTAGGATGCAACACAGTCCTGGCTTTAACTTCCATCCAAAGTCTTTTACTCCTAAGACAGGTTCATGTGAATAGCAAAGAAACTCTGTTCAATGCAGTCCTATTGGATTCAAAGTAGACTGTTTGCAGGTGCAAGTGTAGGAAGCTGGATACAAAAATAGCAGGCAATAGCATATAGCATGCTTTATATTGTGCTGTGTAACTGATCTAACTTTTAAAATGTGAAACATACTTCGTAATGCATTTAGATTTTTTTAACTTTGTTTTTGTTATGTCATAAGCCCAATTGGTTTTGATTTTGTTTTTATTCTGACTGTTTTAATTTTAGCAGAGTTATGCAGATAAACTGCCAGTATGAGCTAGTGTTGCATGTGCTCATAAAGTGAAATGTTTTGATCATGATGGAACAAGCTATGGGAACATCAATATTCTGGAACATCAGTTATCAGTATTTTTAAATATTAAACAGTATTATATTAGTAATGCTAATCAGCATTAATTTTGATTATCAATATAACTGCTAAGTATTGCATGTTTTCAAGTAGTGTGTTAAGGTATTATTTTTATTCTTTACATTAAACTCTCTTTTTAGGATTCTTCAGTTGAATGGGTTGAGTCAAATGTGTCACAGTCAGATGACACAGAAGAGGCTTGGAAGGTCAACAAGCAACCAAATGCTGCAGAGCCTTCCCTGCAGGTGGGCAGGCTCACAGCTACTCCAGAGATAAATTCAGCTTGTGAAACGTGCTTAGGTTTCTTGGGAGCTCTTTTGCAGAGTGTTGAGCAAAACCAATTTTACAGACAAATGTCTTTGTTTAGCTGGGTAAATGCTACTTTTCAGTGATTGAAAGACTTCACTACCTAATAGTTCGTAGTGTTTAACAGGGCACTACTCTTAATGTTGCCCAGCACCAACTCCTTCTATCAGGTTTTGAGGCTCTTACAAGTTAGTTTGATTTTCTTGAAGACATTGACTAGACATGTTACTTTTTTCTTCATAATTTTGGTAGCTGTTCTACAGTTTAATAAATTGGCAACTGGCCCTAGGTGACCCTACTTGAGTGGGGGTTTGAGAGATGACCACCAGAGGTCCTGTGCACATCCACATTTATTGATGCACATTGCTTGCTGATGTGGACATAGATATTATTGAATCACTTGAAGATAGGTCATCTTTCAGTTCCTTCTCTTTCTTGGAAGAGATCTGAGAAATGGAATGTTGTGTGTCACCTCTGAAATTCTCTGGCATGTTGCCTAACATAATTTTTAAATAACAGATGAAGTGACATATGGCATCTGTTCAGATTGACAACTCAGTCTTGAACTCTGTGGAAGATAGGAAGATTCTTCTGCAAGGACATGTTTCAAAATAGATGTAATCTGGTCATTTTGGTTGCTATACCTGAATCACAGAATTGCTCTAAACACTTGCCTTTATAGAGTAATTGCTTACTATGTGTATGTCACTGCTTGCTTTTGAGGCTTCAGGTTTTACCTGTATAAAGGTAGTAGATATATATAGGCTTCTAATATGCTGCTTTTCTTTAGTCTAGTCCTCATTTTTAAAATCTCCTTGGTCTGGTTTAAGTTTCGTAAATGCAGTTTTCTAGCTGTTATCGTGGGTATCGAGGTCACAGAATTTAGACATATAACTGTTAAGTTTGAGGGTGCAGTTAGTACCTGGATAGCTGAGGTAAGAACTGTGCTCAGATACTGATTCCAGATTTCGTATACACTAGAAGAGATGTAAGAGATCGTGAGATTAGAATTAGCTAAATGAGATGTACAGTATTTGTTTATGCTAATGATTGGCAGTCTGTATAATCTGCATGTTTACTAATGCCTTAAATACCATTGTAAATATATATTTCATACGACAGGGAGACATGAAATTTGTTTAAGTATTAAAAAATTGGAAGATGAAGGTTCTTAAAATCATATTTTCTTTTCATTGAAGTATTTAATATATGTTTGTAGAACCTATACTGTTTATTGTCAGCAACATTTGTCAGCAGTTGCACTGCTTTAGATTGGCACATAAGCCATGTTTTTGTTGGAATTATGAACACTGATTCTTTGTGTTTATTTTAAAGAGAGAAGAATGGATGAATTTAAACTTCATGTCATTGAAAACAACATCAGTAGCAGCTGTCAAAGGTGAAAGACACAAAGAAAAAGTATTGGAACGACAGAAAGCTCAAGAACTTGAGCAGGTAGGAGGAATTAATATCTTAATTTTTTTCTACCTTTTACTAAATTTTGTGTGATGAATAAAGTAATGAATTGGTTCAAATATGTAAGTCTTTATTGTTATTAAAACTAATGCTTAATGTGATAATGATTTTAATTAACTTGGTCTGTTTGGATGGAAGGCTTCATACATCAGGCTTGTGGAGAAAAGCCTTTTAACTTTTAGGTAAGGAGAAAGCTACTTTTGTTAGTACTAATTTCTGCTAGTTAGTACTAAGTTCTGCCAGACTGCTGGTGTGGACTTCTCCATGGTGTGTGAAAGGAGCACCATTGTTTAGTGTGGTAAAATCTTGCTTAAGTTACTGTATTAAAGTGCAGGGTACTGAGACGTGCCTTTCATGTCTCAGTTGTTGGTGAACACGTGGGTGACTCCAGCTCTGGCTGGTGACAGGGTTGCTGTCGTTGAATTAACTCTTTTTACGTGAAGTTGATGGCTCCGTCATTTGTTCATTTACCTTTTTAAATGCCATGTAGTCTGATCTGAAAACATAATGACGGATCACTGGCTAATATTTCTTTCCTCACATCTCACAGGTGGCTCTTTCTTGCCATTAGGTTTCCCAGTTAGCTGCATTGTGCTTGGGAACCAGACTGACCTGGATCTCTGTTTCTGTGTAGTATGCAGTGCCTTGGTTATTGTCTTTTGAAAAGGGATTAATATTTCAAAAGTTTTTTTCTCCATGATTTTTTCCCTGAACATTATTTCAGAGCTGTTGGGGGACCATTTAATGTGGACATCTTAAATCACCAGAATGTCAGCATGTATTATATGGTTAATGACAATTTATATGTATTCTTAATCTTAGAAAAGAATGATTTTCATAGACTCTCCCACCCAACTACTTGCTGTCCATGCAGGCTTATACTCCCGTGTTTTCTGCACCAGAGTGTCTGCTTTTTCTTTGGTACCCAAAACAATGTGTACAACAGATGTCTAAACCGTGAAAGTGGTGGTGGTGAATTGACAATATGACACAGACTTCATGCACAAGTCTCTCAAAATTTATCAGATATTCTATAAAATATGAACCATATGCTGTGCACACATTGAAATTATTTCTGTTTTAGGCCATGCTGTCTGAGAGAGAGCTCAATCCCTATTGGAAAGATGGTGGTACAGGTTTGCCACCAGAGAAGGATGAAGAAGCTTCAGTTAAGAAAGGTAAAGAGCAACTTTTAGTAATAATCTTAAATCTCTGTCTCCAATTTCTGGACTCTCTGTTGCTAACAAATTATTCTAATGTTGTTGTAACAGGATTATGAATAATATATATATTATTAATAATATATGTAAAAAAGTAAAATTTGAGTGAAAATTCCATAGTGAATATTGAGTTAGTATCATAGTACATTGTTTTGCAGAATTTCTCTTCACTGGGTTTTAATCTTGAGTGGTTTGACCTTCAATATCCTTACAGAAATTCTCCATTTTGAACTAATTAAAGAAAGCATGATTTAACCAAGACAAGATAAATTGTTGTCAACTCATTTGGTTCCTTTCATTCCATTGCACAAATTATAGTTTTAAAGTGTTCACCCACAGAAGTCTGAGTCACATCAAAATGAAGTACATTACAGATGCAGTTTGTGAAAAATAGTATTTCTGTAGCCTTTTCACTTTTTTCCTTACCCTGAGGTTGTCCTGCCCATTTCCAGCAAACACAGTAATAAAAACCTTTTTCATAATGTCATGGAACATTTATTATATGGTGAGAATGGTCCTTGTATTCTGTCAACAGAGGAGAGTGGGGTCTGTGCTTTTTGCAAGCCTTTCCCTGTGGACAATCTGTCCCGAAAACCATTAGCCTCAGCCCACTTTTAGGAGTCACACAGGTCAGAGATCTATAAGAGTTGACAGGCATCAGTGAGCGTGTGTTCAGAATGTTAAGACCACTGCTAGTTTCTCACATGGGAGGCAGTGGGTTACTCATTCAATTTCTGAGAAAGGGAATTCACTTGTTTGTGTGTAAGGAGCATGCTCAAGAATGGACACAGAATGTGGGAGTGACAGGAAGGTTCTTTAATGTCATAAAGAAACTCCACAACTTCTTATATGCCACTCCTGTCTTGGAAACGGCTTGTGATAAACTAGAGAAGCTTAAATTAACTAAGTGGTATTGCTGAGGTATAACCAGCATTAATTTATTAAAATATGTAATTGTATTTGTATATTAGTTCTGTTTTTCCTTTGCACTCCTTCAATTTTTACAATAAGTTTAGGTGAAGCTTTAATGCCACATACAGAATAAGGTTAAATAGGAATAATACTTGAGATGTAAAACTACAACCTCTCCTTGTTTTCTACTTTAGTTACAGTGGTAGAAGATGCTGGATTAAGTTGGCTGCGAAAATCATACCAAAGGATGAAGGAGCAGGCTGAGAGAGAGAAGCGAAATTTTGAGGAAATTGTAGCTGAGAGATACGGGGTAAGGATCTTCAGTCAAATTTCCTTCATACTAATAGATGCTTGGAAAAGATTACTTTCATATAAAGGCACAAGTACTTAATGTATAAAGTAAGACATGTGAAAAGAAGCGGGAAAAAACAGCCCCTGAAGTTTCTCTCAAGTCATGAAGGGTTTAAAGCTACCCAGCTTTTTATACATTTTTCTTGTTAAATGTTTTTAATATATGGGGTCTTATAGCAAATTTAAAATACTTACAGAATACCCCATGGCCTTAAAAGTGGTATGAATTTTTTGTTCTTTCTTTTAGTCAGTGGAGGTATTTCAGTCACGATTAGAAGAAGCTGAAAAAGCTGCATCCAAAAAGGAAAATCATCATAGAAGTGGAAGATGGAAGAAGACAGACTATTCAGAAAGTGAGAAAGAGAAGAAAGACAAAGAACAGCATATTGAAAAGGCAAAACGAGATGAAGATGACAGAAACAGACACATGTTTGGGGGCTTTTCCAGGGAGAAGTGTGGCAAGGGGTGGGCAGAGGAGGACAAGGGTTCCAGAAGAGATGTGTCAAGAGCAGACCAGGAACGTGGACGCAGTAGTATGGACTCAGTATTAAGGGGCTACAGCTCCAAAGCAGAAAAATACTCCGGTGAGAAACGAAATCAG
This sequence comes from Leptocoma aspasia, assembly GCA_013399835.1. Classification (NCBI taxonomy): domain Eukaryota; kingdom Metazoa; phylum Chordata; class Aves; order Passeriformes; family Nectariniidae; genus Leptocoma; species Leptocoma aspasia. The sequence continues at coordinate 476,011 of VXAX01003158.1, forward strand.
GAAAAAAGTTCATCTCTAAGCAACTTGAAACACAAATTTTTGAAACCGTCTGAGGATGATTTAACGTCTTACAGTGCACCCAGAGACTCCAAGTTAAAGCAGTCCTGTTCCAAGGAGGACTCAGCTCATAGCTCTTTGAGCAGCCGTTTCCAGAGACCCGGTGGGGATACTGCACTGTGGACCAAAAGACACACAGAAGATAGCAATGAGAAATTAAAATCTGATCAAAAATCATCTGGTACTATGGAAAAAATTGATAGCAAAAGTTGGAAAAGAACTCCAAGTGATGAAAAAGAGAAGTCGCAAGAGGAGCACGCAAGCGATACTCCTGAGAAGAAAGAGATTTTATCTGACAGTAAAACATCATCCTCTAGGTATTTTATGAACACCTTTACTTGGTTTTTATTGGCTGTATTTTTCATGGCAAAATATAACAAAATCTCTGTCTCCTTTTTGACAGTATAAGCACTGATTATATCAGATCTCTTTAATTTGGAGGAGGAGTCAGCCTCCAGCTAAGCACTGCTAGAAGAAGTAAGTTAAGCAGAAGTAGTGAACGTCCCTACCTGATCTGTCTCCTCAGCACATTTGAGAATTGCTAATGATAGGTTATTTTCAGCTTCTTTCTGATGTTAGTTCACACTGCAGTAAAATTGGCCTGTTAGGCAAAAAACCATGCAAAATATCTTAACAGTCATTGAATTTATAAAATACAATCTTAAAATGTTAGAAAATGCTGACTAAAAACTGAAATAATTAATACAGCAGGGGTAGGTTTGCCACTTATGAGATGAGCTCATATGGTGAAGTAGTAGCATATGAAAAATAGTAGAACGTATTTAATAGAAAATGTGTTTTCTGTGGTGAAGGGGAAGGAGTGGGAAAGGAAACACAATAGGCAGCAAGAATTCCATTTTCCATGACTTGCTTTTGTGAGAGGCAACAGAGAGTAGTAAGGAGAGGTGGTCAGATAAGTAAGTTGTAGAGAGCTGATCTTTTGCTCTGCTTGAGGCCTCCTGTTCTCCAGTATTAGCTGCTTGCTGATTCTTCCAGTGATTTGACTAGTGTGGTGGTTACTATGAATCCTTTCTTTCAGATCTTTCCAATAATTTGTAGGCATGTACAAAAGTATTTTAGAGTCAGAGTGATTTTGTTTAATTGTGTGGGAAAGCTGAACAAGTAAATATTCTTGGTTGGAGTATGTAAGAAGAATTACATAATTTGGTTGAAAAAACATTTAATGAAATATGATCAAATATAATTCGTTGTTTCTTATATGTTTATGTCAGCTGTTTGCAGAAAAAACTTCTTACAGCAGGGTTATGAAGTATTTTTTTTATTTATAATTATTCCTACATGTACTACTTATATACCTCATAGTGTATTTCCAAAGAAAAAATGTACATTAATGAGTACTGCATGATTAACCAGAAACAGGCATCTTAGTCTACACAGTTCTTTTTATTTTATATGTTGGGTATTTTTCCAGATTTTACTTGCTATACTTTGATAGAAGCCAATGAAATTTGAATTTTCATTGATAGCAAAAATATAAATTATTTGGATGATGTTCACCTAATCTGTTTCTTTTTTTAAAGCATGAGCTTGAGTACAAGTCATGGCAGGAGTAGTTCCACATTCTGGCATGACTAGTTTGTACACATTATGTCCCATTCATAAGTGTTTGTCCTGTCTTGTTTTATTTGTTGTTTTATTGTTTGCCTAGGTGCTATTTTGCTGGAAAATGAGAAGTGTATTTTTATAGTTGTTTTAGTTACTCTGAAAAAAATGAACTGTCAGCATAAAACCTGTGATGTATGAGACACTGGACATTCAAATTTAATGATCCTTTTTTTTCTGCTACATATTGCCCCAATAGTTACTGCACTAAAGTGTCTGGTGTTTACCAGTTAAATGCACTTTTTAAACTTCTGGTTAGAATGACCCATGGCGTGTCTGAAGTGAAGTCTATGAGACTTCCTCACCTGTTGGGTCCTGGTTTGTTCATGGCTTTGTTCAGGTACAAGGTTTGCACAATCCACAGTTGTTTTCTGCCCCTTTGTGGGGTGGGGATGGGGATGGGGATGGGGATGGGGCAGAAGGTGTGGAGCTGGTTGTTGCTTTGTGTGTGTGGTGTGTTGACCTCAGCAAGCAGCTAAGCACATCCCAGCTGCTTGCTCATTCTCACTCCTGCAGAGAGAAACCAGAAGAGCAAAAGGGAGAAAAACTCCTGGTCAGATAAAAGCAATTTAATGAGTGAAGGAAAGGGGCAAAGGCAGTCAGTCCTCAGCACCTCTCACGAGCAGACTGATACCCAGGCAGTTTTTGAGCAGCAGCTACTTTGGAAAGACTGCTCTCTCCAGGCTTTTTTTGTTGGCAGTGACATTATGTAGCATGGAATAGCCCTTTGGCCAGTTTGGCTGTCCTGGCTATGACCCCTCCCAAAGCCTCTGCTCACTCCAGCCTGCTTGCTTGCTGGCTTGCTCCAGCTTGCTTGCTGGGTGTGCACAGTGAGAACCAGAGGAAGCCTTGAGGCTGTGTAAGCACTGTTCAGCAACAGCCAAAACACTGCTGTGTTATCAGCACTGTCTCCAGAGAAATCCAAAGCACAGCACCAGAGGGGCTGCTAGTCACTAACTAATGAGTGGTTTAGGGTTGCTCAAAGAGTAACCATCTAAGGTACTAGCAAAAATAATATAATTTTAATATAAATCTATAAAAGTAATAAAAATTATTCTTAACTAAGTTTGGTGGTAGGTTTAACTCTATTATTTACTACATGAATGAAACATACAAAGGAAAACTGAGTTAAAATTGATTTAGAATGTTTTACACAGAGTCTGAAGACACAAAAGAGTTAGGGAGACCCTTCCACTGAGTCACAAGGTTTTGAGCAGACCTTTCCTTTCTAAACTCCTGGTGGAGCTTAGGTGTGGCTAGATCCAATCTTTGTCTCAGACTTGATCAACAGTTTACATGTCAAGGATTACATCCGTAATTAATTAGGATCACTGAAGAGCCACTGTCCCAGATAGCAGCAAAAGGTGGTCTTAGTATGATGTTGTAAAAGTATCAGTTCACTACAGGTGAAGTTTTTACATGGCTTCTGATATAGCAGCAGTCTGAACATACTTACAGTTTTAAGATGAAGCACAGGATTTTAGCACTACTTAATTATTGACTAATTTAACATTAATATAGTGTGTCAATAGGATTTAATACAATCACAAGTGACAATTACAGATCTGAGATTGTAAAATTCATACTCTACTTGCTGTAAGGTATCTTAATTCACTCGTGCATGCACATGGACAAAAAGATATATAGGGATAGAAGTGTATAAATGTATAAAAATACATATATGTGAATGTGTAAAAAAATACCTATTAAGAGTTCCTCATGAGTTCAGTGAAATACTTCAAAGGTTATGGAATTTATCAACAGGCAGGAGTTGAGCCTCAAGGAGTGGAGGGTTTCAGCTTTCTGTGACGGTGCTCTAATCTTTGCAAACTGAGGAGTTGGTGAGTTCTGAGAAGAGTCCCACTCAGTGCCGTGCTGGCACAGCCCACTGTGGTTGAGGGGAGCTCAGGGGGCCTCACTCAGCACTGCTGTTGGTGGGGTCACAGCGTGCTGGGCTGCAGTCATCAGTGAATTTACATCCTGGCCACTGTCCAGCGCAGTCACTGGAATTTTGAAAATTCCAGCAGCAGTGGTACTGTTCCACTCAGGCTGTGGTTCAGGTGAGTAGTGATCAGAGGCTGCCAGGGGCTGAGTGAGTTTCTGCCTTTGTTCCCCTCTATGGCAGGCACCGGCAGTTCCAGGTGCTGACAGTGTGCTCCCACCTTAGCCTGGCAAGAGTTCCTGCTGCAGTCAGGGGATGTGTCATTGGTTCACAAAGGCCAAAGCATAGTGGGAGTTCCTGGGATTGCAGAATGGCCTGGGAACGGGAGGGCTAGGCACAATGTGGAGGAAAATGCACCACTGCATTGGTGTGGAAAAAATAAATTCTATCCCATCCAGGCAGACCTAGTAGAACATGTTGATGAACACTGAATAGAAATTATTGATACCATTGCCTCAGAATTGTTTTCTTCAAAGAAGCAGCTACTCTTTTCAGTGTTTTTTTGTTGGTTTGTTTGTTTTTTTTTTTTGTGTGTGTGAAGTAGTGGTGATGCACTTTTTTTAGTTGCCGGTACAAAAACTAACTTCTTTTTAACTGCCACATTTACTAAGAGCAATGGTAATTGTAAGTGGACAAAGCTGCAAATTTTGGGAAATGAGATTGTGTGCGGAAGTGGTTTACTTGCTCGAGTTCAAAGAATTCAATTATTATGATAGAAAAGATAATTCTTTTCCTCACAGAAGAGAGCTAGATGTAGAAACTGTTCAGCTGATATTTTCTTTTGCATGTGTTTTCTGTTCTGGTGTTGTTAAACCCAATTGTGCATCTTCTTTGATATTTTAATCATATTTCTTAGCCAATGCAATTACTAAGCTGACTCATTAGTAAAGCAGGGATTACTTGGGCCTGCAAAACCATATAGCCTCTGCTTATTGACATAACTTATTTCCAGGTTCTTCTAAGACTTCTTAGCTCCTGAGATTCTATGTGTTTTGAAATAGTGAATAACCTGTCTTCCAGTTTCTTGCAGTCAGAAGTTTGGTTTTTTTTTGTATTGTATTTTGTAGAAAATTCTGGCTTTTGGAACATTTCAGGTTTGGATATGTGCAGTAGATACCTGTTGAGAGTAATTTATAAAATGCTGCTTTCTTTTTCTTCTTAAAGTTTCAAGACTTGTAATACGTGTACTCTCTTGGTGGTGTTGTCAGTCACAAAAAGTAAATCTTTGAGGTGAAGGCTTGAATTAATAGGTGTTGCTGGTTCAGTTCCTCGTCTCTCATGCTGAAAGTATGGCTTTTAAAATTTATCTTTTCTGAAGCACAGAGGAAGTTTCTTCAGCCTATAAATCAAAGTGTTTTGGACAGTTATGACACAGGTTAATTAAAAGTGCTGATTGGATGTCCAAGGGATCTCCCCAGAGGAAAAGTCCATCAGCTAGTGTTTGCTGGAAGTCACACTTAATAATGTGACTGCTTCAGAGTTTAATTTGAGACAAGATAAAAAGCAAATTGAAACAATGTCTCAAGTCTCAAAAAGTTGAGACAATGATTCAAGCACTAGCACCATTAAAACAAAAAAGGCATGTATGAATTAATAAACACCTTTTGTTCCTTCTTCTGAAGTAGTCTGCCTTGCTTTGAAGGATACAGCTTAAGAAAAAGTGGGAATTTAATCTTTGAATGGTTTGTTTCTGGTGAAATTAAAGTAAATTCTGCTGAGTTTTGGGGATTTGGATTGGGCATCTTGAAAATGAAGAGAAGCAACTTTGGTAATTTTCTCAGAACTGGGGAGATCTGGTGCTTAAAGAGGACACCATCTTCAAAGATTTCCCCTTCTTCAAATCCTACAGGGTTTAACCATATCAATTAGTGAGTGAGTTCTCTCTCTAACATATCGTAACTGTACTCTTATGCATTTTTTGTGTAAGATATTTTCCATTTAGAGTTAATTGGTTTTAGTCTTTCCTAGGGTCAGAGAACAAGAGCCAAATTTACTTGATGCCTCTTTGCAGTATTTCTTGGAGTCCTTGTTTAATAAATATCATAAAAAGTCATATGCTAATTTTTTAATATTAACATTAAGGTACAATAATTTTATTACCACCTGTGGCTTCCCTAGAGGGACTTGGTATTTTTGAAATGGTATCAGTTAATTTTTCATGGAAACTGTACTGTATCAGCCATAACATATTCAGATGCAAAGATTGTACTGTGAGCAAATAAATATGGGAAAATAAGTAATTTACAAGAAGTGAATGGCCACTTGACAAACAGAATAACTCAGAAACGGGTGATTTTGCAGAAGCTGAGAAGTAAAAGCATGGCCAAAGCCAGAAAGAAGAATTAGAGTGGGTTAAAATAACTCTGCTTTTCTTTCCCTTGTTTTTTTCCTGCTTACACCTGCTACTGACTGTTGACTGTTTTTTCATGCTAGGAAAATGTTCATAGATAGTGCTTTTCATTTGAGTTGATCTCAAAAGTAAAAGAAAACAAACCTCATAAAAATTTTATTCAGAGTTCTTGGCAACTTCTGTCTGCAAATACATTTTTATGTGTAGTTTTCAATTATTTTGCCAATAGAAGCATATGTACAAGTCTAGTAGCCTTACCATTCTTAATTACACAGGTGAATACTGCACTGTTTTTCTGTGGCTTTAGTGCAGCTGGTGTTTTACAGATCATCAAAGGATGAGCCACCTCGGGTCCTTAGTGAAGAGGAGATGAACAGACTGGGAGCGAGGATTGTGAAAGCAGAACTCATGGGAGACACGGTAATGGCTGTGAAAAACTGTCATGATTTACTGCAGTTTTTTTTCAAAGCTCACAGTGATTTAATTGTTTGAGTGTTTTTTTCTAAAGGGTATTGATTCAAGCAAATAAAGACTTGCAAAATTTGGTAGGATTTGAAGATACTGCTTTTACAGTAATTTCTTTTTAAACACAGTAGTTCATAGACTAAAGTAGAGGATTTGGGACCCTGGGCTTTTTAGGATAAGCAGCATATCTAAAACCAGTTCTTCTCTGTCCTTTTTATAGTATTGATTGTCTTTTTATAAAAAAGGAGCAGGTGAAAACTACAAAGCTCCCTTGTCTTTGTTACAAGGTAAATAGTGTCTGGAGCTTTACTTACTTCTTCAGCTTTGTCACAAGTAGGTGTTTGTGGTCCATAGCTCTGCTGTACAAGCAGGCTTATTAATTGTGATATGGAAATTGTAAAACTGAAAGGACTAGCATATGCCATTGCAGCCAGCTCTGCACTGAGAACAGCTGTGGAATGCTTTGTGGTCCTGCTCTGATTGAGGTTGGTCTGTGGAGCTGGGAGAAACAGCTGCACATTTAACGTGGCTTGTTTCAGTCAGCTACCTGAAGGAACAAAAATTCCACTCTTGTGCAGCACTAAATTTGGAAGTTTATGTATTTTATTTATTACATTAAACATGGCTATAATGAGTTAATTCCCTTCAGTAATACTGTCTGGAAGTTTCAGTTATAACAAGGTCGGAGTCTGTTAGTTTTTAAGCTGTGTTTTTCCAGTGCTTGGCTCTGAATAGCTGCTCTTAAGGAACTATTTTCGTATTTTTTAGAAGCAAATGCTATCACTGTGGGCTTTTGTATTTATTTTTTAAGATTAATTTTTACTGCACCTGTTTAGTTTGCCTCTTGTGACATAATATTTGCACCAAAATCTGCATCTTTAAGAAAAAATAAATAAATATTTATTTATAGTAATAGATAAAACATGTTATGTCTCCAAGTGGTAAATTAATATTTCTTAAGAGCTATTGATTCTTTGCTTTCTAGAAGGTTTAAGTATGTTTTGTCATTATTGCTGGACTAGGACATGGTGTTGATCCTTGTTAAAGCCCCTATCAGGTAATTAAAATTTTTTAGAAGAAAGTGTCCATTTTATAAATACTTTCTTTTCAAACCAATTTTATGTTATGAACTCATTTTCCACAGACTTTAGACATAGATGTGGGTATGTAGCTTTAAACATTTGAACAGCAATACCTTATCTAGAAATCCTGTCCATTTTAAACATTATTAGCTTCAAAGGTGAATTAAAAGTAACTTGAAGCAATGTATTTCCTACTAAGGTATAGTGTTAATGATTTAAATAGATGTGTCCATATGTTAATCTCTAGTTTTCTTAGTTAATACTAAAAAGCATACCCTAGTGAGGAAAAATATGTTTATGAAAGTAATTATATGGTAAATTTGTGAGGATTTGTGAGGTTTGTGTAGTGTAAGCTGTCTATACACTAGTTGCTAAAGTACTAGGGGGGGAAGGTTTTCCAAAGACTGATTGAAAGCAGCAAAAATTTGTAAACCTTTTTTTCTGATACTGCTCAGCTTCAGTAGCATTGCCTAAACAAAAATTTTGGGCACAAATCTGGTCTTTTTCTTTTCAACCTGATGGGGACTGAATGCAAGTGGTTTGATGAAAAATATACACGTATTCTGTGGGGAGAGTGTAATGCATTTAATAGTCTATTGTTTTGTTTTGTTTTGACCCAAATCATGTGGCAGAAACCAGTACTACAATTTTATTTTTGTATATACAGTTTTCTATATATGCACTCTGAATCAACCTAGTTTAAAAAAAAAAAACAAACTAAAAGCCAACAACAGCAATTTAAATAATAAAATAGCTAATATAATATATGTAATATATAATAGCCTTGTGGCATTTTAAATATTTTTCATGGTCTTTATCTAATCAAATTGAAAATGCAGCTTGTTTAAGCAAGTTCATCCCCACACCCCAGAAGAGATGGTTATGTCCAGCCACCATGTCCTGGTGGTTGGAGCTTGAGGTTGGCCATGTGGGCCAAATGAATTCAGAATCTATTTTTGTTGCTGATTTGCTTGGTGTTGATCAAATGACTTAATTTTGGGGCAGCAAGTATGGGCACGATGGTTGGAGTCCAATCAATGAAACTGGCAGAGGGGTTAGAGTATAAATGGTTCTGTTCTTTACAGGTTGATAGGCTGGCAATTCCTAGCAATCCAAGATATTCTGAAATACTTGTATTCAGTTAATAGGCAGATGGATAAGGGAGCAGGAGCATCAAAACCAATTTGCACAAGGTGTAAACAGTTCTTATTTTCTACCTCTTGTACATTTTAATTCTCAAAATAAGGTCTGAAGCACAGAAGTTGGACACAGAGTGTAGAGAGGTGTGAAACTTCATAGCAAAAATTTCTGAGAGATATTTCCTTAGACCCATAGAGCTGATGTATGTGTGTAAAAGTGTGTATATGTGTGTGTGTACAAGAAAAAAAAACGGATATGATGTGTTCAGGCTTCCTTATTTAGCTTCCTATACATAAAGTAATATCTATGCTTAGTTATGCAAAGCATTTATTAGTAGAACTTAATAATGTTTAAGAATACATTTTCTGGTCTTTTATGGCAATACTTGTTCCTATACTTCAGATACCTCTATTCTGAACATTTTTTTTCGTTATGTCCTATAAAGAGTTGTATGAATTATATTGACATGTTTTCTTTAGTATTTTGTGTCATTAGAGTTTAGAATGTTATATCAAAACACAGAAAATGAAATGAATGGTTCATTTTGATATAAAATCTCCTAAAAGTTTAAGATAGTTAAACTGATGGAGTACTATGACTTTCTTTGAAGGATTTAGCTTCAGAACTTCAAGCAGAACTTGACAATGCTCGCAAGTTGAGAGAGACTCAAGGACAGATTCCAGCAAAGGCTGGCAGAGAGGTAAGTAGAAAAATATTTTTCTTTTCTTTGAGCTAACACAATGGTATGATACAGGTAGCAGCTGAATTAGAGAACATCGGATGTACTTAGGAACATAAGAAAATGTGACTTCAGGTGAGTGACTGTCCAAATTGAATTGTACTTTTTGTTGGTAAACAAAACTTTCTCCATGGTACTTTAGCAAATTCAGTGGTTTATTTTTTTACTCATAATATTTCTTCAGCAAGGATATATATCTTCCATTGAAAATGAAACTGATATGTGCTGGCTGTTACATAACTGCTATCTCTGAAGAAGCTGGCACTTCAAATGTTACTACTTTTAAAGGGTGGTATTTAAGAAATGTAAGAAAGCTGCTTCTGTACCAACACTGATACAAGGAAACAGGGCTAATATCTTAAGTTATGAGCTCTGTCCTCATGATGGAGAGGATACTTTCAGACAAAAACTAATATTCTTGTTCAATTTGATCCCAATTCCACAGTGAAAATGCAGGTGCTAGTGAGTTGAGTTCGAAAAGCCACTAACTTTTCTTTTGTCCAAAAAAGCTTCACGTCAGACGTCATACATCAACTAGTATTTGTCCAGTCTTTAGAAGACAAACTAAACTGAATTTTAATGTGTGGTCTCTGCCTGACTACCTCGTGATGATAGTATTTATGTCTCACACCCTGAATTCACAAGAATTCAAAATTACAAAAGCTCTGTGTAGATAGACTCTGCTTCATTGCAATGCAGTTCTTTTGTATGTTTTTCATATATGTAAAAAAAACCCTAAATAAAGCAGACTGGAGTTGTGTAATTACACAGGAAAAATCCATTCAGATTTTAAAATTGGGAAGTAAACAGTGTGTTGTGGGTGGGCCTCAGAAATGTTGGTGGACACCTATTCCTTAAGTACTGAGTTATGGATAACAATTTTGGTCAGGCCTGGTCTTCTACCATATTCTGATTTTTATCTTAATTTTTAATTAAAGCATTTTTACAAGTAACAGTAATTGCAAAAATACCAAATGTAAATATTTATGAATATGCTTTGCCTGTCTTTCCTGGCTTCTTCTGTATTACGTGGTGTTTGAGTGTCAGAAATCCAGCAGAGCTTACAGTTGCTCTGTCCTAATCCCTGTATTTGCGATTCCAGGGTATTCTTGTTGATTTTAAAGCTTTGAATTGGTTTTGACTGCTGTGACACAGCCAGGAGGTGTTTGGTACTCCTGTGTATCAAGGGCCCACTGTGTCACAGTGTGTCCCAGCAGCCCAGCTGTTCAGAAACCATCCCATAACACAAGGGGGGCTGCTTTGGGAAGGGGTGTTTGACTCTGCATGGCTCAGCCTTTCTGTGGCATAAACTACCCAAGTGCCAGCCTCAGCCAGGTGTGTTGCAAGTGAGGTACCTGAAGCAGTTTCCACAGAAATGGTTTTCCAAGTGGATATCCTATTGATCCCAAAGTTTGATAGCTATGCCTCCATTACCAGTAACGAACAGGAAGCATTTTATTTCAGACAGGTCTGTCTCTGCTTCTGCGGAGCAGCATGGCCAATGTCGTGCTGGGAGGTCCTAAAATGTGGCTTTGCCTTATTTCAGTTTCTGTTGGGAGAGCTGGGGAGATAAATCAGGAGGCAGTGAAGGCAATTTTGGATGCATCTCCCTAGGAAGTTTTTTTTCTTAATTAATTGGACATGGATCAATTTCCCAATTCTGTTCCCTGTGTGACTGAGTGAAGACTTACACTAGTATGAGGGGGTGTATGAATGACTGGGGTTTGTACAGAGGACAGGATCAATTCTTTTGATAGTGGTGCTGGTTTGTTCTGCCTTAAAGTGATCAAGAAACTACAGACTGAATGGACTATAAAGTGCTAGCTTAAATCCTATTTTAATTTTATATAATTTTATTTTGTTTGTGAGTGGGATATTTTGTTTGTAGAGGCAAATACAGCTTTTACAGTGTGACTTAGTGACTAGTTTTGTAATTTTTTTGACTTAGACAAGAATTCTACTCGGAGCAGTCTCAAAAATGTGGTTGTGAAGTACAGTTTCCAAAAACTGATGTTTGGAATTTAAAAACATTGTGTTTCTCAGCTGGTATGTTTCACTGAGTCTCAGCTTGAGTAGAACCCCTCTGTTGTTCACTGCAGGCTGCCTTAAGTATGTAACCCTATAAATTTTAATATTAGTACAGTTAAATTATCTGTTAATGGTCTTAATGGGTATTGCAATTAAATGCTTGAGCCACATTTATAGATTGTGCTTGTTTTGTCTTTGAGTAGAAGGCAACCTTCAGGTTCTATGGAAATCAAAAAACTTTTGATTTCATTTGGGATAGAATGAAATGATGCTTATTTTCAGATGCTTATTGTCTAATTTGTCCTGGGCATTTTGAGAAAGAAAAACTGCACTTTGAGTCCTAGTGAAACTGTGTAAAGAGAAGGCTGCTGTACCATAGGGTTTCTGTGTTGGGATAGGTGATGAAAATGCTACCTATTGAATATAAGGAGACAGCAGAAAATTATGGAGACTTCAGCATTTAGAAAACAACTTCCATGTGTGCATAGTTTACCTCTTAAATGCAGTTTGTATTTCTATTCTGAAAGTGCTACACAACCCTAGATTTTATTACATTGGTTATGAGGATGTCACCTCTGCCATTGTCAGTACTAGTCACAACTGATGTAATTTATACTTTTATTCAGTATTTTTATTTAACAAACTATATCTGGAACATTAGCACTCCTATGGGGCACATCATTTGCAGTGGGCTTTGCTACTACAGAAATGGGAAGGTAAAAATTTAAATGAGGAAGACGCAGAATATAGAATATATCCTTTGGAAGGGACTTATCATGAACATCTGGTCCAACAACATGGTTGTGGATGAATATAGTATAAGAGTATGCATCTTTTAAAACTGTTTTCAATCCCAAATGAAGTATGGCTTAGAAGAAAAGCTTCTCATCCCTAAGCTTTCTTCTGTATTCCATAGAACATAATCAGTATGCAGGAAACAGAAGGTAGTCTCTGCTGAGCAAATACTAGAGACAGTTTTCAATAATGATGAATTGCATTTGAAAGAAAAAAATCAATACAGAATTGAATGAAAGCTGGAAGGTGGTACTTTAAGCAGAATAACATGGTAGGGTATAGTGTTACTGATTATTTAAAGAAGAGAGTTCTGAAAAATAGAAACAGCTATAGGCTTTCCTGTTACATTTGACAATATGTAGGGAAAATAGGAATTATTTAATCACAGAAAGTCTTCATTTGAATAACTGGATTTTCTGTGGAAGTCCTTCAGCCTTTGGTCTAGTATGAGTGTTTTTCTACTGAAGAGTATTCAGTGCTTCTGTGAAGCCTCTTGAGCATAGAAGATATCCGTAGAGTAAGACTTGAATTTTGGCAGGCACATTTACAATGGCACATTTACAATGGCTGACATGATGCTGCTTTAAAAGAGAAAACCTTTTCTAGGCTACCTGTGAGAGTAACAGACTCCAAGCCATTGCTTGTGCATCTCAGGCAGAGAAGATTTATAGTCCAGAGAAAAGTTAATTTAGTGAGTTTTATGTCATAAGTGGGGCTCATCTTTTAGTGAAAACCTTCATAATATTAAGAGCTCCATATACTTCAAGTGCTTCTGCTATTTTTATTTAATTATTCTTCTTGAGTATAAATAATAAGGTTGATTATGTTTCCAACACCTCCTATCTGAACACAAATTTTGATGTATTGAAGGTCTGATGTTTAATTTGGATTCCTGAGATTCATTAGACTCCAGGCTGAGGGAGAATTTTAGGGAAACTAGCTTGATATAAATAATATTTTTAAAATTCTTTTTGAAGGACTAACACTGGTTTTTAGAAAAAAAACTGAATAAAACAGCTTGGCTTAAATCTCAAATCCTACTTGTCTGAAGGGGGCCTACAGAGAAGCCAGAGAAGGACTCTTTGTTAGGAACTGTAGTGACAGGACAAGGAGTAATGGGTGCAAATTGAAAGAGGTAAAATTTAGGTTAGATATTAGGAAGAATTTTTTTACTATGAGGGTGGTGAGACACTGGAACAGATTGCCCAGGGAGGTCGTGGATGCCCCAATCCTGGCAGTGTTCAAGGCCAGGGTGGACAAGGCCTTGAGCAACCTGGCCTAGTGGGAGTCCTGCCTGTGGCAGGGGGTTGGGACTAGGTGATCTTTAAGGTCGCTTCCAAACCCTTAATATTCTCTGATTCTATAAAATTGCATCCATTGCATCCCACTGTATACAGTTCAGCATTAGGAGAGACAGGATGGAACATGCTGGATCTTTATCCAGAGAAATGATTTGCTGTACAGTTACTATCCTGAGACAAGTAAACCATGTGACATTAGGAGTAAGTAGCTGAGAGGAATCAGATGTGGAACAAACCTGAAATAATGTTCTATTGGTTCCAGTAATGGTAATGGGGAAAACAAGAATGTGTGTTTGTTTTTCATATGTTTTCAAGATTGACCTGTTCACAAACAGCTTAAAAATTACAGGCATTCCTTGGAGAAAGAGACAGTTATCTCAAAGTAGGGATGTTTGTAGGTACATGTGTGTTGGTGTATATGTGTATATACATATAAAATTTAGTGATTAGTACTTCAGAGTAGGAAATGAAAGAAAGAAGGAAAATAATGCTTCTGGTGTGTGTGGGTTTTTATTTAAAAATAAGCCAAGTCAGTGCTAAACAAACACAAAGAAAGCAAAAGCGTGATCACCCTGAAAATTAATGTTCAAAATTGCAGGTGTGCCAGGTTGTTTAATTTTAGGTTTGGGAATTGAGACTATAAACACAGATATTTTTCTGCAATGAAAATATTTGGTTGTCAAAATTTACCTATAATATGTTTTTGTGACTTCCATTCTGACTTAACCACTGCAGAACCTAAATGCAGCTATAGGATAGATTTACCATATATAAAGAATCCTTTAAAAATTATTTAAAAATGCTTTGCATAGGAGTATAGCTGAGACACTTGTGTGTCAAAACTAGAAGGCTGGGGATTAATGATCCTCACTAAATGCACAGTAAAAACCTGAGATTTTATTTGGAACTTCAGATGGTGGGGAGATACAGCAACAGATGGCTCATGGCCTGTTTACTCTCAGATGTTTTCAGCTCATCATAATTCCTGATTCCTGCTGTTCCATCACACTTGAATCTTTTCTGCAAGATGGCTGTGCCATTCTTTCTCCAGCAAAAGTTTGTGTTTTCCATACAGACTTGACTGTATAATGTAGCTCTAAATGTAACATGGAATACTGAAGGGGGTATACTTCTGCAGAACAGCTTTCACATCATTAGTGCAGACGTTTAAAAAATAATAGGTGTATGCTGTTATTGATTAGTGTATTTCCTGAACATTTGTGTTGATGTCAGTAAGAGAGGAATACATAATTATTTAAGACAAAGACGTATTAAGACAAAGTGGTTTATCTTCCTGAACGTAATTTATAGGAAATTGACTTTTGCAATTAAAACATGTTAGAGAAATTGTATCAGTAAGTAAACAATGTAAAATATTTTACAATTTCAGTGCATGTAAAAAGTATAAAAGGGCAGAATGGTTAAAACGTCTTAGAATTCAAACTGACAATACAAAAACTTCGAAGTATGCTTTAACATCAGAGACAAAAGCCATATCTAAGTGCTATGCAGCACTTGTAACTGATGGTGCCACTTTTTCTGGCTGTGTTTTTCTCCCAGTATGATGTTAAATTTCTACATATCTTTACTGCTATATTTACCCTTTCACTGTGTTAAATCAGTTGATAAGATAAAGTAGAAATCTGTGGACTTAAGAACCAACATGCTGCAATGCTTCTCTTTTTTTATTGTGTGAGTATATATGTTTTGTGTCAGGTGTTCTTGCTGTAAAAACAAGCCATCTAGTCATTACATTTTTACAAGTTTTCTTACATCTCATACCTACAGTGGCTCATTTATGTGACTAATCATTTCAAATTGTAGCTAACCATTTAGAGTATCAAACTGAATGTTTAGAGCTTTTTTTAAAGCTGTATTTTCAAGGCTATGTGGCTTCCTGATATCCAGTATTATTTTAAAGTTAGACTTAATTGCTTTAGTTTTCCCTATTTCTAGGTGCATCAATGGACAGACACATTACAAGCTGCTGTAAGTTATATATTACTAGTTCCAGTTTTACTTCCACAAGCTGGCAGTATGATTGTTACTGAATTTGACTTTAGATTTGTGTGTGTGGCCATTCTACTCAAGAGGTGATGTTGTGATCACCCTATCTTAATGATGGTCTAAGAAAATAAGTACTGAATGGAAATAGAAAGATTTCTGCATGCAGGGCTGATCAGAGGCATTCATTGTAAAGAGGAAATTAATAAGGATTAATAAACTGCTAATTCTGGGTAATAAACAGTTTAACCAAAATAACCCTTTTGTGATATAAGAGCAAAGAATTGCTGAATTTTAAGGGGCAACTGACTTTATATCAATAAGAACAAATGAAGTTTTTTACATATTGTGTTATTAACCAGTGTCACTCACTGTGTAAGGATAGAGAAAGGATAGAAAGAAAGAAAGGATAGAGACCTAATCCTTTTCCATGGTTTGGAGTTTTTGGGGTTTTTTTTAGTCTAGTGCTTTACACACAAACCAAGCACTACCTGATACAGATGCTCTTCTGTAGAATAGTTCACCTCTGTGTTGCAGCGTGCATTAGATTTTCTAATGCTTCTCTTCACTGTTAAACACAAGGGCTTAATTATGGCAGTGCAACTTTCTGGTCTTGTAAAACCTTTTAAAAATCCCATTACTGTGTTAGCGCCTTTTGAATGTGTAATAGTGAGTCATTAATATATTTATGAAGTCTTTCTTGAAATACCAAAATTTTAACCTAGTTTTTAGAAGTTTGCTTTTGCTTTCCTTCCTCATGCTGCTAATTCTCTTAGTCTTATCTTTTTTCTGTTTTAAGAAACCCAAATCAAAGCTACAACATGTATACAGTGGATTGCTTTTATAGACCTCTGGCCATTTTAATTTAATCTTCCTGTGAGA
Organism: Leptocoma aspasia; assembly: GCA_013399835.1. Lineage (NCBI taxonomy): Eukaryota > Metazoa > Chordata > Aves > Passeriformes > Nectariniidae > Leptocoma > Leptocoma aspasia. The sequence continues at coordinate 492,419 of VXAX01003158.1, forward strand.
TGCAAACCTCAGTCTTGCTGTAGAGAAAGGTTAACCTACTGATTTTTATAAGCATTACATTGAAGGTTACAGTGCCACGATTCACAACAGATGTTAGAGCCTGAAGGGGAGTTTAGATGCTTTGAAACCTGTTACTTGGGACTCCAGGTTGGGAATAAAACAACTCCTGAATATGAGACATGGTGCCCTTAGGAATAGCCAGTGCTGAAGCAGGGAGATGCTCTTTCTACATGGGATTTATTCATCCTTCTGGTAACTGCTGATTATGTGTGAATGCAATCTGAGAGCCTAAGAGAAAGGTAATTGGAATGGGAGGAGAAGGAGCAATGGAAGAGAACAGGAGATAGTGGATGGGAGAAATAGCTGAGTCCAGCACTCTGAGAAGTGTTACATATCTTTTAGACACTTACTGATATTAGAATGTAAGGACAGTTTTCCAGTAGAGGAATAAGACAATGTTCAAAGCATTTCCATTTGCCAGAGACTGTAGGGGAAAGGAAACTGGTGGCATGCTTAATGCAGCATCTGATTTGACAAACATTTGGTTGTAAAGGCTAGTTCCTTGCTAAAGACTGTTCCCTTGTTATTCCTTCATTACACTGTACTTTTACCACTTGAATGTAGCTCTCAGTAAACATTTGCAAAAAGCTTTCAAATCATGCAGCATCCAGCTTTTTTTGGCTCAGTAACTAAAAAAAACAAACTGGTTCTTTTATTTTAGTTTAGTTGTTCCCTACCCTACCATACACTGACTATTAAAATATATTTCATTTCCTTTCGCTATTAGCATTGAAAAACAGTTCTAATTGAGTGGATCTTATCTCAGATGCTTGGCCTGATTACTCCATTTGTTCACCTGCTCCAGTGTCTGTTCCTCAAATTAAGCTGTGCACCTGATGTGGCAGAGGATTTCCACTTCCTCCGCTGGATTATGGAACAGGGATAATCTCTGGAGAGTTCAAAAATCTTTTTCAGATCTGTATCTTATTTATTTATGTATTTAATTTAAAGCTTTTATCTTTTGAAACCAGACTTGTCTGCTTGTTTTGTTCAGTTGAATGTTAATCGCTGTTTAGTGGTTTGTGAATTGGGTGAGAACAACTGTGTACTTTGCATATTTAATTGGCCTGAAGTAAAAGTCATGTTCCTTAATTAATGGCAACAAACAATTCCTCTCTCATTCTGGAAATAGACAATATTTTTATTCATTTCAGACTGTAAATTATATTGTTTGTTTAGCAGTCAGCAAAAGATTTAGGGATAGTGACTGAGCCTCTTCTCCAGTTTCAATTTTAACATTTAACAACAGGTATATTAAAAGTACTTGAATGTATGTTTTTAAACTTATGTTGTACTTAATAGAAATACTATTTATCTGATCATAATTGTTAATGAGTATTATATCACAATGATCACATTGTGTTACCATATACCATGTCATACAGTCATGGGAATACAAGTATTGAGAAAATATCAATAGATAAAAAGAGAACATTAGTAACTCTTGCAGTTAGATTGATATCCACACTCCTTTGAAAAAGCCTATTACTTCTTTGAGTGGTGGATTTTTTCTGCAAAGGCTCTTTCTCAGTATGGTGTAATTGTTCAAGTGTAGAGGAAGTCTAGTTTTTATTATACTTGTGTGAACTTGTCCATTACAAATGTTAGATACATTACCCCAGAATTCCCAGGATCAGTCTTAGGTACATTTTAAAGCTTTTTATTATATTGGCCGCTTTCTATTATTTTTGTACTGAGCCCTGTTAAGGGATATAGTATGTGCTGAAGGATGTGGACATTATATATTGGAATTCTCTTTTGGAAGCTCTAGTGAAAATCATTACTTCATGGCAGCTTACTTAAAAACCTCTTTTTATTAATATTTCAGTTTAAAGATGATTTCCAAAGTTTGTTCTAGTTTTTTTTCTTTTTTTTTCTAAAAAGTGCTGTTGAATAAAATACAATTAATATATTGTTCAAATGTCACCTTCGATAATGCTGTAACCACTTCAGCATCTTTTTCTACCAGAAATCTTTTTGCTTCTGATGTGTTTAGAAATAGCTTTACTAATTATTGTTAGTAAGATTCTCCTAAAAATCAATTTTTTGTGGGAATACAATTAACTTTCTGTTATGCTGTATTTTTAAGTCAGTTCTATTTAGATAGGGTTTTGAGTTCTGAAGGATGTCTTAACATCTTTAATCCTCTTATAATCATCTTTGGCTTGCATCCATTGGATTAATTTTGGTTCCTAGCATGCATTTGCTGTTAGTGTCTAACATGACTTCACATTATTCTTCATACTGTCGATAATTATTTTATCCTTTTATCTGCTTCTTTTAATCATTCTTTGAAGGACCATTTCTATTTTTTGTACTTTGTATTCTAAAGCTAAAAATTACTATAATTTTTTGCCTTTTTTTTTCCCCTCTGGAATATTAAGTCTAAATACATTATAGTCGGTATTACATGCTTTGTAATGTAATTACATTACAGGACTCAGGACTCAGGACTCTTGGAAATTAGGGAGAAAAATCCTCAAACCCTCATAATGCAGACAAAACCTTGCTAGCTGTAGGGTTCTGACTCATAAGAATTCAGTATGTATTATATCTATTGCTCTCCTCTCTATTTCCTGTCCCTGTTCTAAATCGTTCCGTGGTTCAGATCCAGAAAATAGTCTTCTGCTGCTTGTATGTTAGGGTGTAAGCAAGCAGAAATGGGAAGAAAAAGAAAGGGCCAATGTTGCTTGGATCTAACATTTTAGAGCCCTTCTTCAAAGGCAAAAAAAGTCTGTCATGTAGAACGCCTTGTGAATTCCATTAACTTTTGGGAAAATAACAGCCTGCACATCAATGACATCATTTTTGAAATGTCTGTATTAAGAATTTTAGTGAAGACAAATTTTGGGATGGATGTCTTTAAAAGGAACTAAATGTCTGTAAGTTGATATAAGAATCTGTTCTTTACTGTTCTTTGCAGCTGTTGAAGCACTGCTGTTGTAATGACTAGTGGTTTTAGTGATTTGTATCTTTTAAGTCACGTATACAGTGAGGTTAAAGTTTAGAGACTGGGAATGGAAAAGTTCATCCTTTTCTTGTCTCAGTAACACAAAGGTGTGGGGAAGGAGAGACCTGAAGTTAGCATCCTTTTGGAGACTCTGTACGAGCAGTGGGTAAAAGGAGCTGAATGATGGGAAAGATGCTCCTGACTGAGGATTTCACATAAACAGGGCCCTTCAGAAGTGGTTAATTGATTATTCACTGAAAACTGTAAAGAGTCTGCTGTGTAGATTTGACTAGTCCTTTTGGGAGAGCTTTGTTTCCCTACTTGGCTATGTGGGTATGAGTTTAGAACAAGGTGGGTTTTTTTCCTCTACAAAGGTCTGTATAATTTCAAAATAATTAGCAGTGCTCTGGATTTTTGAGTTTTCACTGCAATATCTATGGTTATGTGTTCAACCTCTAAACTTACAAAGTCACCAAGTTTTAAAGGAATTGTGGCATTTGAGAAGTTTTCTGTGATACATTCTCATTGATGTTAACTTCGTCTTTGTTTTCCGTATCTGCTGTGAATAAGGGTTTATGGCATGGTGATGACCTGAAAACATGGTCTTCCCAGTCTGGCTGTTTATGTCTCAGTCAGCTGTGAACTTTTCATCATGTAACATGTGTGGGGGTGAATGCACACAGCCTTTTTCTCCTATTGGGATGAACCACCTTTTCTCCCCCTCCCAATAGGGACAAAAGCCCTCACCTTGTGAAAAAGTAACACCTGAGGTACAGGTTACACACAGATAACACGTTGCTGGAAATAAGTAGTGTTGTATTCTCTGAAAATATCAGCGTTGTTATTGGAGCCAAAGTGGTGCTGGACGTTTTTGCCTTTGGTGTTACAGAAGAGAGAGGTCTGGCCTACCCAGACAGCTTTTTGGTCCATAACTTCTACCTTCATATGACTTTGCTTGGAAAAATGTAATTAAGCTGTTGAAGTATACTTCAGTATCTACAGATGTCCCAGACTTTATTTGGGTTTCTGGGACAAGTTTTCCTTAGGCAAGGATGGCAGGTGGAAAGCAGTTTGGTAGAAAATAGCTTGAAATGGAGATTAATGAAGTTGTTTATAAGATTTGACAAAGGCTGTCCTAATATCATCTGATTAAGTAGTGACCCCATTATGTGCTCTAATTTAATCAACTGATTTACCTAAATGTCTTTGCAGTATAATCAGGCAGTTCACAGGCTTTTAAATTATTTTTTAAAATTATTCT